>JARJDR010008762.1:0-15297 GCA_030264135.1 Myllaena sp. GC000078 | reverse complement strand
TTGTAACTATGTAACAAGTATTAATTCGCATTATGCTCACTTATACACGTTACGAAAAACTAGGTAAAATGTAATTAAGGCGTTGCAAAAAAATTGTTTTTATAAATACAGCTCTACTAATATTGAGAGGGAGATCACAATTGAGGACACACTATTTACGATCCGACTCTATGCAAATCCGTCACATACAGCCGTGCAGCATGTACACTTTTCACAATTTCACTGAGGTACGATTTAAGCGCCGGTACGAATTAACCACCTTTCCCCTATTTATTAAGAGTCGGTTAATGTTTAATTTAACGAAATGTTATTTGAAATTTATTGTGTGGTGCATAATATTGCAAACAGGAACTGCATTGCATTGCTGCAACGTATCTCTATTAAATAAATAATTTAATCGGACATAATTATTAATATTAATTTTATACATTAGAAAAGAAATTTATTGCAATCGTATCATGTATATTCATTTCACCATGCGTATATCTTTGATTTTACATGAAAATCCTTCTATCAGTTACATCACTGATGTAATAATAATAACGTCTTGATTCACAATTCACAATTCATACCGACTGCCGTCTTTAATATTTACATATTACATATTAAATTAAGCTCTAATCTGACAATACATACCATAAGCAAACCTGCTGTTAACATTAGTTTATTATAAGTCAACGAAATGAATTCAATCCTAATGTAGAAATCGTGTATTTCCGCCGTCAATCCTAATTTTACAATAAAATGGTTGGCGTAGACATCGGAGCGAAGAATAGGCATTTGCGCAGTTAATTCGTTTTACGTGTTTCATATGAATTGAATTAAAAACTATCAAATTGTAGGATCAAACCTGAAAATTATAACTACGTTTCTACTTCTCATAGGTTTACCCCGTGACACGCGTGAAACTAAAATTGCTTGTTCATGATAGGTGTATAAATTCAGTTTCATATCTAATTAATAACAAACGTATTTGAGCAAAAGGCATCTGTTGAATACGCAGCAGCTGGAAGTATGTAACTGCAATAAATCCGATGCGATTCGTTCGCGTTATCTACACATAAGTACGTAGACAAACATTTAACATGCTGCAGGCCAAGTCATGAACGCATCCGTGCGTTAGTGAGTACGTGTCGATGGTGTTTGTACGTTAATTGATGTCGTAATTACTCGAATGCCGCACGTCGGAGCCAACATCTCTCCAATTAATTGCAAGTATGTCCTAGGAATGAAAGCATTATGCATTGTAGTCGAGCATCTTCAAAATAAGCCCTAATAAAAGAAAGATCAGGAATGTCGGTCGCTTTTCGGCAAGTCACGATTTGATGAATTGCTTGCTGCCGCTTGTTAAAAGCGAGAAAATGTCAAAAATCACTGCGAAGGGTTCTTGAAGTGTCGTGAGAGAATGCGAAACACTGCTTTTTGACCACAAGTGTTTCTGTGAATTTTATGAAAGCAGTAAAACAAGAGCTTGATTCATAGTGAAGAGCGCACACAATAATCGGTAACGAATTCGGAACCATTTACACGCACGATCAAGACTAAACGCACAGCGGGGTTGGGCTAACGGTGCGTAACAAATTTATGCACCCTCGTGTGCAGCACAGCACGCATACGCAACTCTTCCTATCTGTTTTCAAATCTTATCTCTTTCTCGATTACCAACTGCTGCCCAACTTTGCATTAAAGTGCAGGATTAGGCTTACAATTACATAATTATGCATTTTAATATCTTCAAATCTAGATTCATTTGCTAGTTTTTTTTATTACTTACCAAATTTAACTTCTAAGAACAATTTCTTATGTGCGTTGAATTGAAATGACGATGAAACTCGCAAGAACAAAGCAAAGTTTAACAATATTATAAATAACATCCTGGATGCTATCGGCGAACAGTGTTGTATACGTGACGTGCGGCAATTTTTCACAAAACTTAATTGCATCGTTTGTTAGCTTCTTGCGCTGCCCTTAATTCGCACAACAAACATTACGAGCGCCATCTATACTAAATGATCTGTTAAGTTAACAAATTGCCGTTGCACTTGGCAAAAAGTTTTGAACCTAATTGAAATATGTTGAAATTATTCCTTGCATTTTACAAGTGCGGTGCTTGCACACTTTGACGACGCAATTTTTATTTTAATTCTACCTATTTTTCTCCATCACCTTCTTTATTAATGAACCTATTACCCTAACAAAACAGCTCTATTCTCTAAATTGCATCTTATGAATAAATGGTATCTTATGAATCATCCCGTTTCTCCCATTGCAATTTGTTTTTTTTCTACTTTGACGCCGTTTATAAATGATCTAGCATTGGCAACCGGAAGTGGCATTGTTTTATCTTCCTCCAATTTATTTCGAAATTAATACGAGTATTAATAACGAAACTTCTCGCTGCTTACAGGCAGACGAAGGTAAAGGAAAAAGTGATTATTTACAAGATGCCTATCGGCTTAATTAAAACAAGAACTCAAAGGCATTTGCATCCTTCTCATACGCGTGATGGAAAAATAAATAAATGCTGTATGTAGGTAATAATATATTACTTAATAATCCATTTAAATTTAGAGTTTGTTCGCCTTTTTAATTTGCGTATGAAAAATTGCAGCTGCTTTGCATGCGCGCGGTTCAGGTCATTTGTTCACAAATTGTCTGCGTGGTTTTTAATTATTTTTTCGCAAATATTATGATTGAAATCGAGAAAGTAATACATGCAAATTGCCACTTTGTTCATGTCCCAAAAACAAACTTTATCACATTTATTATTCTAGGGCTAGGGAGACTAAAATAATACAAATTGCATACCTTGAGTGCCAAAACTTATCCGACTATTATCACTGGAATGTCAATTCTCACACAACACACTCTGTCCCTCAAGCCATTTATCTATTACCATTGTCTTTCCATGTTGATCGCGCACTATCTTGTTCATCTATCATCGTATCTGAAGCAATTACACATGAATATTAATGGTAAATAGCATTAGGATGCGTGCGGGAAATATTCGCGTTTGTGTTTTTTCACTCACTGGGGGGAATAACACACTCCTCGTTCTCCAGCACAGCATCCGACGGTGTGGCGCTCGTGCTCGCGGTCCGCAAGCGCGATGTTGTCGTTCACTATTATTACGATCGTGCCGCGCCGCGCAGCAGCGCCAGCCAGCCAGCCAGCATCTGGACCACGAATGCTGCGCGACACACAGGCCACACCCACTCGACGCGGATCGATGGACTCCGCCTTCGCGCGCGGCGCTCTCGTCGGATGGCAACGCAAGATGCGAACGATGAGCGGGTGGATGTTTCATTGGCGTCGCTTGTGCGCACGCTCACCCCGCGATTTTTCTACCCTTGTGTGCGAGCGCAATGGAAAAAGTTTTGACGGCGGGGGTTGATAAAAAACCTAGCGCCCCGCCTCCGGTACGGCTTCTTTTTCCCGGTCGGATATGGAAGGGATGATATAATCATGGTAGGGATGGACGCATCAAGGATTCGATTTATTGATGAGACCGTCATCAGGATATGTACGTCGTCGCCTTTCTAGTCTTCATTTTATACGTTCACAGGGTGTAATTTAAACATTGATTAGCCGAGATTTATACGTTTTAATTGCGTCGACCGGCATGGATGAAATTACTGGCATACCAAAAAGTCCACGACCCCAACAGCTACCGCAAAAATGCGATCATAGAAACAGGTCGCGACTGAAGCTACTGCCGCTGATGATGATGATGATGATGATGATCGTCGCGACAAATCGTCCTGTCGCATTGCGTACGTGACCGGCTGTTAAGTATGCACTAAAATTACGCGGCACCAACATGATTTAATTGGCATCTTAAAGGATGTGAAGCTATTATGTTTATAACTGTACATCGAGCTTGATGTATGAAGGGGTTTTTATATTTTGCTAAAGCGGCTTGTGGTTTTTTAAATTAAATCCAACTAAATCGAAAGGGATGCAGTTGGTGGCGCTAGAACACTTCTCGCATATCCACGGACACGATAGGCCGACGCGACGCGACGTTATTTATGAAAGCTGAGAGCTTAGATGCGGCTTGTCATGCTCATAAAGCGCGTCGCCTTTGAGACACACGAGATTTCCGCGCCGGGCGTTCCATATGCGTGCGCGCCAAATTCCTACAAGAAGCGAGGCGAAATCCGTAATATTATGTCACGGCGATGGTGCATGATGTGTGTGCAGCGTGCGATTTATGATATATTTGTTTTGCTTGCGGTTCAAGTCGGGTTTTAAATTGACATAATATACTCTGCGTCTCTTCTTTTCATACAACTCGCCCAAAAAATTATAATCAACTAAAATGTTTCTACTTTTTACATTTGTTTTTGAAGTATGTATGCAGTCATTTGTCGCCTCAAATTTTTTATTTGAAACGTTGAAATGGCACAGACGAACGTTATTGATACGTTTCATGCATTATCAACGCTCTTTTAACTTTCGCTGACGACTCCTTTCCTTTCAGCGACGCTGAACGAGATGAATCTGGCGGCGAGAACATACACATGGATCCGCACAGTGTGGTTCCGCATCGCAGCGGTTCGAACTTCAAAACAGCCATCGGGAATAGAAACAGCCATCCGTATCGGATGTCGGTTAATGTTGTCCCATGTTGTTGTTGTAATGTAGCGGCTTGTGTCGTGTCATGTCTGCGGTTTGTGTCGTTTGCGCCGCGTGGCGCATTTCACCACTCGACTATTTTCCTCCGATCAAGTCATCAGCAGTGTTTTACTAGAACTGCGGTGACTTCAAACATATTACGCACGTAAACTGAAGCAAAACATCATTTTTCGAAACGTTGGATAGTTTTATGTTACTTTTGTACTGCAAAAACTTCTATGATGGAATAAGACTGGTTTTGCGAGTGTACATCGCAAGTTTTCTTTCAGGGAGGCAAAAAGGAAGGAGAAACTCTTCATCTGTTTCATTCTGCAGCCACCCCCTCATTTCTTCAGCGCGCTCTCATTTATTTCTTGCAGCGATTGCGTTTCGTTACGTTCAACTTGAGTAGCAAATCCCTTTGCCCGGAACACAACACCCCAGGGGGGATGGATTCCTGCTACTTCTACACAACCGAGTCCTGCAAATGTTACATCGTAATGAAGCATTTAATAATTACTGTTACGGAGAATTCGAATATTAGTTGCTTATTTATTGTACTATTCAAATAAATATTTTTGAAATGCGCTTTTACAATTTCCATGATATAATCCCCTTCGTGAAATGCGAGCCCCTTCGGCGTTGTCCCGGCGGGAATGCTCACCCGGAACATATGCACGTGATTGAGCCAATTTCGGACCGTTTTGACACCTACCCTATCCCGTTTCCGGTGGGCAACTCCGACAAAGCGCCGGCGACGACGACCTCGACCATCAGGTCGGAGGGGGCGGATCGGAAGAAATGTGCAGGCAGGAAGAAAGCGTGACCGACGATCATCTCTCCACCCTCACGTACTAACTTTCGAATCATCGACGGTTTGAAGAGGGTTTACCTCGACTGCGCGACGCCGACGCGACGTCGAGGCGCCAGTCGTTACGCCTGATGCAAAACGGGGCACGAGACAAAGGACTTTTACGACGAACCCACCAGAAATGTCGATCGCGCTGAGTAGGGATGCAGCACAGTCATCGCGGATGCGTCGTTTTTTATGGGAAAAAATGAGAAAAATCACACCTAATTTGATGGCTCTTTTCCCACCGCGCGAATCGACAACAACAATGGAGGATGGACTTTTTTATTGCGATTTTTACGACTTCGTCTCTTGTGAAATGCCCGTTTTTTTTTGCGGCACTACATATATGCAATCGCTTTAATGATTGCGTCAATATTTCCCCGATTGGCTTTTGTATGGGATTTTACGAGCTGCACCAACCCCCGAAACACGCGCTGGACACAATAAAAACATGAGAACCAACGCACATTGTAACATCTCACTTAATGTTTAATGTTAAACAAACAATACAGTGACGATGGGGCGGCAATAAATATAAACAAATTTATGGCGATACTACACGAATTCGGGGAATAATTTAATTTTTTTTTGTGTGTTTGGAGGCGGACGATAAAATAGATGCTCGTGAGAAGAAATATGTATGTGGGTGATTTAAGTAATTTTTATTGTACGATCTGATAAGCGAGCCGGCAGCAAAGTGAGTTATAATATAGCGTAAAGTACAAGACGTCGAGACGTCGACGTCGGACGGGACGGACGGACGGACGGACGTCTTCTTTCGGCGGACGCCCGCGATGAGATCGGGCCCCAGCTGACTCCTTGCTCGCGCGCGCGCGCGCGGTTATGACGTTTGGGTGCGCAGGCGATGCGCAGCGAAGATGACAGCATGCGGTGTGACCTATGACATGCGACGTGCGCTTATCTTGATTCCGGCACACACGTAATGGGCATTCCGTCTGTCCATTCCAATGGACATCTTCAGTGTGTAAACGCTTCACTTTTCCACTGACGCATGCAAAATTTCTACAAACTAAAAACGAGTAGAAATTTGATACAATTCAACATTTCTTAATGTCTTCAAAAACTTCAGATAAGTATATAATTAAATATATTGTCGAGTAAATTTTTTAAATTTATGGTAACGTACAGTAGATATTGTTTGCTTCTTTCTCATATTGCTCAACATTTGAATACGAAAACGGCAAGTGGCCACCGAAAGGATTGCAGATGATATCAATGAAATATGGCATTTTGCGGTGCATTAACATTAACGCTCTGAGTAAATATATCTTAGCAAATTTATGAATAGCTTTCAACCATAAGAGATAAAAGGTATCCCAATATCATTGACGTTACTTAGAGTCCAAGCCAAACAAACAAAATATTAAAAATCACATTATAAATAATTCGCCCGCATCTCGGCAGCATCTACTCTAAATATTCACCGCAATAAATAACACAACATCATGATAGTATTAAAAATTCATTAACTCATCTCGAAATTCCGGCAATAAAAGTTTTTATAGGCTTTTTATTAGTACAACACTCTCCCAGGCAATATTATAACAATCTTATTAAAACGCCCGGCGAGATTTCGGCAACGTTTGTGCTAGGGCGGATGGCGCATAATAAAACGCATATTTAATGCGATGCGAAAAGTGTTCTTTATGGGAGCGAAATTAACGTCGCCGCCGATAAGACCGGTGGCATTATCATGGATAAGCGAAATTAATTTAAATGCCGCAAAGTGGAATATTTGCAGAAAAATGCAGATTTCATCTACGTAATCGTAATTTATTTCACTTATTACAATGTGCTTGCTGGATATCTTTACGCAAAGAGGAAGTGGCTGATAATCCGTGCGGCGATCTTAAAATGCAAGCTATATCATGCGCATAAAATTTTACAGGATAAGTAAAATAAAATCATATTATATGGCGCCCGTAATAAAGTTTATAACAACGTCAATGTATGTATGTAAAATTTATCGTGGCGCAAAAGGCGTAGGCAGGCATGAGAAAAAAATCCATACACGGACGCTGAGGCTGTTTATTATGTCGCTTGTTTACTCACGAGGTGATGTTTGACATTTTGTTGTAATTAAACGTTTGCGAAACGAGAGCATCAGCGGAGCGCTTCCAGTCGACAGAATTCCTAGTACTTGCCCGCTGTGTACGTCGCGTCGCGTCGCGTCGAAGCGAGCAAAACTATTAAGTAATTAAAATCAGATAAGAAAACATATAAAATCTCCCGAACAAAAACACTTGGACAAGGCGCTACGAAGAAAAAGCCATCGCTGAAAGACAAGACGACATAAAATCGCCTAGAAAAATCAATAAAAACATTTATTGAGCCACGCCGCGCATACTTAATACACGTGTACGGACAAGCTGAGATGCGCAGGGACAAAGCTGATATGCATCCGACGATATAAAAGCGCGTTCAAATAGAAACACGACAAAACCCTTCGTCGTAAAATGCAATTAATACACATAATTACACGAGGCGCTATCGGAGACGCGCGCGCGCATACGATTATCCTTTCGGCGTGGCGCGCTCAGGCACAAAACGTCCATTCCTATTAGGCTTTTTGTGCGATGCTGCAGCCAATGGCGATCAGAAGCTGACCATTCGCATAGAATTGATCATAATTTAGCATTTGTTATGAATATAATGATGCGTAGCATGCAGCGCGCAGCGTCATCGACAAGATTTCAAGAGATATTGTGATGATCAACTCGAGGAGCTCTTTCTCAGCGTGATATTTATTTAATTAAAACAGTTAAATTTAATTAATATCTTTCCAACTCAACAGCATATAGTCGAATACCATTTTTGCTATTCAAATATAAAGAAACTCTTACATTAGAATAATTTAGATGTACGTACAACAAATTAACTTTTAGGACAATGCGAAAAATGAAAATGCGCGCAATGTTATCTCGGCGAGTAAATCTTAATCAACGACGAGCGATTATGCATATTATCGCATTCCTCATAACCATATACACCATCCATATTCATATTCATACGCATTTCATGCGTTCCGTAATGCACGTATCGGATGAGGATCAGGCAGGAGTCACACACTGGCGTATCAAGTATCAAACGTTGATATACACGCGTTGATATGCGCGCATCGCAATGTTAAAACGCAATTTACACTATGAAAGGCAGAGGTAGGCATCCGGGTGAATGCGAGTGAGCTCAGCGGGGATGCATGTTCACGATCTGTCTTTACTCGCTGGGCTTCTTATTGCCGAGACCCATCGTGATATGAATTTATGTTCTATCTTGCTTTCGGTTTCGGTTGCGCACTAATTTTATGTGCGCGTTTTCCAGATTTCCACTTTTTGATTGACACGTGTGGAATTTATTTACAGAGTGTCAATAGTCACAAATCTAGCGCTAAATTAAGGATATTACCGATGAAAAACGAAATCCTTACATAAATACATTAATTATTTATTTGTTTTATTCGTAGAGCCGTACTTACAAGAAGTTGCCTATTCGTTTGAACGAACAGCCGACAAATTATAATGTTCCTCCGCACGTTTCGGCATGACTTCTGCTGCTTCTTCACTTTCAAGACTTCACGCACTTGACGCGCTTGGCAGCTTTACAGCATCCCGCCACTTCACACATCTATACCTTTGTAGTCAACATGTTCGTTGCATAAAGAAAAAAATAAGCAAATAATAATAAATAATTCTCCTCGCTTGAGTTTCTCACTCGCGTTTTAATTATTATTCATTTGAGGAATCCCAGCAGTGCTCGACAGCAACGAGCGGGAAATTATTGACCGTCTAATTTTCGTCGTAATTTTATTTGTCACATAACGCAACCAATGTGCTACAACAGTTACACGCAGAGGTTGTACCTACATCGTGTTACGTTTTAATTGCAACCATGCGCACTGCCTAGCGCGGAGAAAAATCGTAATTGCCGGCCGGGATTAATGCGCATCGCGCGCCTTTACGAGACAGAAGGCAATTAACTCGAAAAAAGATGTGAAAAACGTTAAAACCACGGGCGTCACCCAACATCATCTCTCTCGCTGACGTTCGACGTCGTTTACACTTCTGGTTAAAATGCCACCACGCTGCGCGCCACGTAATTAAATCTGAGATATTAATGTGCTTGTTAGAAAAAACGTGCAAGCCGGGCAATGAGGTGCTAATAATTTGTCACCTGACTTATTACCACATCAATCCGCCCGTGCGCACTTTTCACGAATATTTCCCGCTACATGAAATCAGCGTAAATCTATTCGGTGCACGCGCACGCGCTGATTTATTCTAATGACTTTATTTATATGCATTGGCTTTGTCTCGGGCTTTATTTATAGTGTGCGTTGGGCCCAGTGGTCAATGCTTCGTTTTTTCGCTCTCACCTTATTTGCTTTTCACCGGCACCGGGCGCCACATTTCGTGAATTATGAATATTTAATAATCAATTGGATTTGTTTCACATCGCCGCGCCGGCTACGGTGCAGCCTGGCGCGCCTGTTTGTTTTCGAAATGGAAATGAGGGAAATAACTCATGTTTGTAAATATTGCGCCGCAGAATATTCATGAGTGAGTGAGTGAGTGCGATAAAGGGCATAAGACAGAGTTAATGAATGAACGGCGAAGGATGCAGGGAGAAGACGGGGGCCCGTCAGGTGTGTTGGGGATTTATGGTCGCAGCCCGACCCACCCACTTCCACATTAATATATTATCAACACACTCATCCTCTCATCCTCTCATCTGCCGAAGTTTTACAGAGCGCCGGAATGTTAATGACGCGCAAGTTACAAAACCCACACGCTTCTTCTTCGGCAGATGAAAATTTGAATGGAGTCAGAGTGAAAAATCACGTGTGCGCAGCATTGAAAATGGGATGATAAATAACTCTATTTGCGATAACAATGTGCAATTTTTATTATCGCACATCCTTTCTATGCATATTAATCGCTTTTTGCAATTAAAAATTCACAGCGATTATTTACGATTTGCACACCTTCCGGAGTCGTATCATGATCACCAGCAAGTGTAATATAATCTCTGGTAATGTGTATTCATTCATTCATTCATTAATGCATTCATTCATGCTCCTACTGCGTTTCTTCGTCTGCGTCTTCTTATGCTATATTTCCACATTTGAGTGCAAGTCTATTATTACCTATGTACAACAGTGGAAGGCTAAACATAATAACAATTCAAACCGAAAACGCAGCAAGCTGGAACCAGATCGCAATCGTTTTACTAAATTACAAATTACTTAGCATTTCATTCGCACTTGCTTGAAGCAAATTCGGTGCTGATTAGCATGTTCCTACAACCTATATGATGGCAAACAAAATGTTTGGTGTAATTTGCATGTAAAACCATTTTGAATATTTCTCTTTAAACTTTCCCAAATTGTTATCAAATAAATATTGCAAGTTTTAAATTGACTCGACCAAAATCTAGCTTGCCAACATTTGCATTAGTTCATTAAAACAGCCATTCCTCATCTGCTTCGCGCCCGGCCGGCATCGCTAAACGGAAGGGGGCGTGAAGAACAAGAACGCGATGTCAGTCGGCAAGCACACAATAAATGAATTCATACTAGACGATAATTGCTTGCACTTCCACATCAACGTTGCAAGAAAGTTAAAGCAGCGCAACGCATCTGAAGCTAATTTTCATTACTTACCTTATTTCATCTTTGAATTTTATTTTAATTGTCGACGATTTAAATTTAGAGTGATATTAAACATGTAAATGCCATCCATTCGCTTGCATTTCCACCATTTTTTATGGTGGCACCGCGCGCACTAATTAAAACAAGACCAAGACGGAATACTACCCGCCGCAGTCGATTATCTCTGAAATTAGTCATTTATATTCGAATGTAGACGTATGGGCGTGCACCGAGGTGGTTATTCGTATAAATGAGTTAATAGTCAGTGATTTATCACTGCGGCCAAATTTGCATTCAAATGAATGCTGCAATAAATTATTATCGATCGTAGGAACAAAGATCGATTTCGATATTGTTCTGATTAGGCGTGTCAATAAATAAAAATCGATAAACGATTTTTCCACCCACAGTGCTCAACGAAAAACAATAAAACACACAAGCGCAAGCACCTAAACATTAAGCGGATGCTCATGTGAGTATTTCACCTGACTTGCACGGCGAGGAAATAAATAAATAAACAAACACACGGCTCATAGACTCGTCGTACAGTCGCCCGCGCCACGTAAGTTATTACACAAAAGGCTGCGGCAATATATTTCGTAGTGTTGAAATGGCTTAAAAAATCAACCACAGCGGCCGGCGCGAGCCAAATGAGAGAAAAACAAGCTGACGAATGGTTAGCCTAAAGAAAGTCATAAATTTCGCTGCAGTTTATACATTCTATATCGGAGTGGTGCGATTCTTACATTCTCTCTCTCTCTGTTCTTCATCACCACCGAAAGGGATGGGATTCAATTTGTAAACCAATTTTACTGGCGCAATAAAACTTATTGGTTTTAGTGGAGAGAGCGAGCGCCAGCGCCGGGCCCGTGCGCGTATAATAATGCAAACGAAAACGCTTTTACGAATTTAACTGTGCAACCAACGGCAGCGCGCGGCCGCGAGTTTTTTGTTTGTTCGCCGCAACGTAATGCAAATGGCATTGGCGCAAACGGCTGTATATGAATAATCACTTGCGTTTTGTTTCGCCGGGACGGCTTGCATAATTTAAATGCTCAAAATTAAATGAGAAAGAACAAACAATGCATATCGATAAATAAATATGCGCGTCGTGCGAGCGCGCGCGCTTTTAAATAGGATTTTTAATTGAATGCTTTCGTAATGAATGCAATCATTTCGCACCGGAAAAACGTCGCATACAACCGGTGCGGTGATTTAGTGTGGCAAGTGGGGCCTAATGAAACCGATCAGGCCTCCCAGAAAACATTGCTTTCCAATTAAAACGAGCGCGCCGGTCGGTTAATTTTTCACGGCGTCGAAGAGGTGTGATGCTCATGCTCGCCGCCCGCGCAGGCACGTCCCAAAAGGCGGTGATCTACGACGCCGCGGCGGTGGCGGCGCCAGGGCGGCTCGTATTTCACACGTGTTCCACGAAAAAGGCACGTTTTCCACGCAGAAAACTACCAAAACTATACGGCGTGCGCTGTAAATTGAAACCTGCAAAGTTTCGAATTTTTCCTGCGCGCCTCGGATTACAAAACTCTAACGAACCAACGCAATACTTTTCGGTGCAGGGAGACAATTGGCGTAATCGCATTTTGCAGTTTGCGTGTGAAATCAATCGCATACAAGGCGACGACAACGTCGAGGAGGAGGCGCCGACCGAGGAGATGTCCACTAATTGTGTAAATTGTCGACAGACGACCGCACCGAAGCATCTATCATGTCAATTATTCGTAATTAGTCCGCTGGCTGGCTGGCTGCATGTGCGTGCGCAACGGGTCTGCCCGAAAACTAACATGCCATGCAGGCCTTAACAGATTTCCGACATGCAGTTATGGGCGCCGATGTCGTCACTTTGGTCCTCACAGGTGCACAAACGGTTTCTTCCCGACGCCAACGCGACGGTAGCAATCGAAATCACACCATCCGTGCATGCGCTTGAAAATTGTTTTCATGGAAATCGGCGCCACGGCATCTCTCGTGGTGATTGTCGGCGATTTTTTTCGTTTGTCGCACGTACCTACATGAAAGTTCGTGTACGAAAACGGTGCAAAAAGAAAAAAGCAAAGAGGAAGCGCGCATACATACATACCGGTAACCGTAATGATATAAGTAGTAGAAAATCTTATCGGACCGGCCCCGTCATTTGTTTGCTTTCCACCTGTGTCGTCAATTACATTCTACATGCGACATGCAATGTGCGCAACCGAATGAAGAAATCTTCGCAACCTGTATTTTTCTTGCTTGTTTTTTCTTCAAATATTTATTTGATTGTCATGAATTTCAATCGGTCATTATGACACTGCATTAATATAGGTAATAGCATGTTCTTTGGCGTATTGAGCAAATCGTTTGTTTGCTGCGTTTTTCTTTATCAAATCGTTGCGCTACATATCGTATACGCGCGGCACCGAATTCCACTCCCGTGTGATGATGATTCGGTATAAACCGCGGTGCGGCGAAGAAATTTCTTGAGCAAATACAATTAGCGATTGAAGTCGGCGGGCGGCTGGCGGAGGGAAGGCACATAATGAACGGGTCCGAGGTGCTGAGACGCCTCCGGCTTCCGAGCGACGGCGGTGTGCGGATAATAATAGCTCTGCAGCGCGGCGCTGACCATAAGAGTGGCGGGCGGTCCAACGGACCCCCATTCATGCGACTGTGATTTTCTGATTACGCGTCGCATGAAGTTCTTCTAAATTTTGCTTCAAAAACATCATAGGTATATGGAAAAAGCTCAAGTAGATATAGGCCATTGCATGACCGGAATCAAAAGAAGCATGGCCAGCGGATACGATTAACGATTCGATAATGGTCGTCATTATCGCCGCGTATCCTTAGCCCAGGGATGGCTTACGTCTTACGCATCCATCAAACGTCAATTTTCTTTACGATGATAGTTGTTTACGATTGCGTGCGCGCGACCGCCGCCGCCGCCGCTGAAGGGTTTTGCTGCAATCCGGATCTTGATCAAATTGCTGTCATTACACGCACGATATGTGTTGTGCTCTTGCAATGTAGCATGTTGACATAGATTTTTTTTGCTACTAAGAAATCTTATCACTTACCACATTTTCATATCTCATTTCTGCTTTGTGTGTGTAATACAAAATTAAGACATTCTCACTAAGCAACGCGATGGTCATCATCATAATCACATTAACACGTGCCGCTTACGAAATCATTAAACTCGATTCAGTATCTGCTCGTTCGCGCCGCAAAGATCTTAATTTTCACTTATTCCGCGCTGCACTTTGTCAGCGGCTACCTTAAGATCTCGTCGGCGAATAGACGCACATTTTCAAAAGCGTCTTGAATGAAAATATAAGATGATGATAGTGCCCGAGTCGGAAACGTGAGTGAGTTGGTAGCTTTGCTGATTGATTCACCGGCCCGCACAGTGACTTTAATATATCTTCTTTATGCCGACCTATCGCAGAGTGTGAAGCAACCGAAAGCGCGATTTATGGTTGCTGTTTATATACAATTAGGGGCAGTCATTAATCATCCGACTTATGAGATAACGAAGAATGATCGATTCAACCAACGCGCCTGCCTACTACCGACGCCGACGCCGACGCGTCGAAATGTTCACTTCCACTGAAAGACTTCCGAAAACAAAATTTAATTCAAACACCATTTTTTCGTTGTACTTGTACTTGAATCAACAATCAGTTAGTTGACGATATCGCTTCACTAAACTTGACGTATTTTTAATTGCGGGTATTTAATGTTTTAGTATCCACCGCGTCGGCCTCTCAAACGATGGGTAATGCGCAGGATAAATGTGAGAACTAAACGAATGCAACCGCACACATTACTTATGCCACGCAACTCACACATCACAACACGCATGCACAATGCGTATTAGTCTAATACGGCAACGCGCAACTTCTTCCAAGTATGTATATATGTCCAATTTAAATCACGAGCGGAAATAATACATTCGTTATTTAATGTAGCGTAGCCGGTGCGCGGCTGATGCTTCTTGCTTGGCGTTGTGCTATCAGAATGTCATTAAAACCGTAATTATTATGAAATATGAATTAGCATAAAACGCGCATAAAGACATGATTTTACGATTGTGTTGGACTTGATATGAATTTGTTATGCTTACTTGGCGCGCGGTTTGGAGTTTATTGCCAGCTACACCTAT
>JARJDR010008758.1:0-14709 GCA_030264135.1 Myllaena sp. GC000078 | reverse complement strand
TTTTTTGTTTCTCTCCTGGTCTGCGTTTCGTTTTCGGACTTTTACGTTTTGGAGATGGAGCCTTTTTGTTTTTTGCTTTTCGAAAGTCATGATTAATGATCAGTTTTGACTTCCATATAATTGGGCGTTTATCTATTAGAGAAAAAACGATTTTCGAGTGTCAATTAAACTCACACCTCATGCCGAACAACAACAAAACAACAACAGCAACAACTAAAATCGTCTGCAATATTTAAAATTGACACGAAAACTTCATTCCACACTCATGCATCTCTCGCGCGCGCGCGCCCGCGCGACGTGTTACATTAATTAATGCCGTTAATTAGCTATTCAGTGAGCATACGGCGCGCGGATTAAACCATTACGCACGCCATAGACAAAGAAACACTTAAATAATTTCCAAATTACTTAAGTGTCTTATAATATTCCGCGAGGTGTGAAGCGTTAAAGCTTTTAATTATAAATGCGTGCCATTTATTTCTTTCCGAAACGATTGTGTTGTGTAAACACGCATTGCGCCCGTAATTTTGCCATCGATTTGTAACAGTAATCTCTCGCCGACCATATGGGCAATCGCTTTAAATATTACGAGTATGTATAATATATGCATGTAGCTATTATCGTTCGCATTTTGATATCGATCACTAATAATATAAACGACCGCCTAGTCAAGAGCACGGTGGTAACTTGGTCATCGCAAGAGCAAAAACAAACGCATGTTATAATTTTTATCGCGCGCCGTAATCTCGTTTTCGAGAACAATTTAATAATACCCGAGTATAATGCCTCTTGTGCTCCACTTTATTAATCAAACATTTCATTTGACTAGATGAATAACATGAATCTATCAATGATTAATGGCTGGCGCATAATTAATCCAGACTTCCGCTACGATTATGCAAATCTTCGCCCTCTAGTAAGCCAACGTGAAGATGGACTTTTTTCGCCTAATACGCATGGGATGATCGTAAATTTCACGCCCGTGAGAGACAGACGCGGGACACCTGATGCGAATGCCAAGGAGGCCATCGTTATATGCCGCCCACCACGAATGTGTGTGCGCGTTCGCGCGTTCGCCCCGTCTTCCGAGAAGAGAAGAAGCTGACGAATGACGAATTTATTATTCCATCAGCGCACACCGGCCACACGATGACGATGAGACGGTTATCATATACCACACGGAATAAAAAGTGCCGCGCTGTACTCCAGTAAATCACGCGGGTGTCAACCGAAAGCACGCGCGCCGAAATCTTGATGAGCTAATATTTTCGGGCAGGCGGATTGATTCGTGTTATCGACCGTTATCGCCATTTCCTTCCGGGCTCGGGCGAAACAAAGCGCAACTAAAACCTAACAATAAGAATAGGCCAAAGAATCATCATGTTAGATGATGGCGATGATAACGAGGACCCGCGGAGTATATGGAGATAAAGATAAAGTGTTTGCGATAAGATTCGGTGGCTGCGCGGCCGACGCGGCGCTCAATTTTCGAGCCCGACGACAATCGCTTTTCATCATTTCACTTCATCCAGAAACGCGCCGTATGCATGCATGCATGCATGCCTCCATGCGCGTACAAGAGATCTAATCTTTATCTTTATAGGTTAAAGTGAAAAACGCAAACGCAGCGCGTCGGTGGGCGGCGTGGGGTTGCGCATCTATTCGGAGAGGGCAGCCGAATCCTTTGATCCCGCGAGCGAGCGCAAAACCACTTGGTACCCGTACAATAGGCACCGATGAAGAACACACCGCACTGGAAGAAAAAGAAAAAACATGAGTGCTGTCGATGACATTCGACATCTCATGCGTACGTGATCCGCACGCATCATAGCGATGCACACCTTTGATAGGCATCAACCAGCCGCCGCCGCCGACGTCGACGTGAGAGTATTGCCGTTGCCGATTATATTGTCATCCGCAACGCAATAATCGTTATGTTGCCAATTATCACCTAAACTTTTTCGCGTCCAAGCATCCAAACGGAGTGACAACAAAGTGAAAGAAAATGTGGATGGGAAAAATCGAACGAACGAACGAACGCTTGTTTGCACCGCGGGACATCGCTGCTCTGCCTCGTACAGGTCCGAACGCTGATTGCGTACAATGGTAATTAGTCGGATGACAAACAAAAAATTCTCTGACATGCTATCACTAACTACATAGAGACACACAGAGCGTTCGAATTGATGATGATTCCTCATTCTGATTCCCATTATAGTATATATCGGATGCTGCGCCGGATTAACGCGACGATGCCGTATGTGGCGAGTCATCCAGCGCGCCAACCCCCCGCACGGCAGGGGATTAAACTAAACAAATAGTTTCGCTCGATGCTATTGTTATGCGTAAACGCATTTGTCGATTAATTTCCATGCAATTCTAACTGCTAACGGTCTCTCCGAATATGTTAATCAAAAAGAAATTACTTTACAGAGAGTTTAGAACGAACGCCAGTTTCACGCCTCGGACAAAAAGGTAATAAAACAAGCGCTAGTAGCAACATTTCTGCATACTTATACAAATAGGACAATGAATGCATTTGATTGAGCGCACCATGGGAATTTAATTACTCTCAGCTGCGTTGCTGCGTGTGCGGATGCATTTCACATTTGCATGCATGCAATATAACCGAGCGGTCGGCGGCGGGGTGGGAGGAGAGGGGGACGCGAATGCACTTGTTCGATTAGCATACAGAATATGCAATTTGCATACCGCCTGCACCTGAAAACAATCGAACGCATGCAAATTGAGTAAGTATTCGGATGCGGATCGAATGCGCTCCAAGATGAAATTAATTAGAGAAAAACGGCGCGGCGGTGAGAAAGGTCGTTAAATAATCTACGCACGCACCGCATGCATTTCACATTCCGTCGAATGGTCGGTTGTCGTCCAGGAAAAAAATCCTGTGCTCCATTAGATCTCGTCAACATTCCGCCCAAGCGGCCCCTGGCTCAGGGGTGAGAGAGGATCGAAAGGTATTCGAAATAGAGAGGAGAAATGCGTGAATCCGGTAGTTTTAATTGTCGATTCCACGAACGCAGCCAAAAGACAACGCGTTTTATGTCTCTTCGAGGATATTTATTGAAATTTCTCAAACTTTTTCGGTAGCCGCGCAGGCTCCACGCCAGTCTTTAGCTCGGCCTGGTCAAACAAACAATAAAAAATGTCAACGCCCATCATGAATAATAAATTCGGCGTTTATCTGCGTGCGGGCCCTGGGGCGGCAGCGACGGCGTTGACATTTTTTTATGCGTTGCCGCCGACGCGCACAGCAGCATGCAATGTATTTTATGCGTTAGGCGCTGCTTGCAGCTCGCTGGCGAATAAAAACCGACTGTTAACAAATATACATTTTTATGACGCCGCTTAAAATACATAATATTCGTGATAAGCATCGTCAGCAGCGCGTCGTCCGAAATCGTGAGTGAGGCTTGCGCGCGAGATAGAGAAATGCGGGAGCGATTGAGTTTTACGATCGCCACCGCGAGATGCTGTTAAAACGCATAATTTGTGATCGATGAAATGCATGCAACAAATAAATTATACATGTTTATGCGCCGTGTGCTGTGCTGCTGCGATGCAACTGGAATTCATTTTGCACCCGGTGTGCAACTCAGAGTTCAGCGCGCGCGTTATGAAATATGAGATGTCGTGGCGGGCATCAAAGCACCGCGAATCTAATGAATCCAGGACACGTACGTACGCTCTGTGCGTTGTGCGGCAGTTGCAAGAAGAAATCTTCAGCGTGTCCGATCACAATCTTCTAACCCACCAAAGCAAAACGCACGAACATATTTCTTAAAACAAATACCTTAAATTCGATAAAACCCAAATCACATGTCGAAGAGAGTTGATAAATTCAATGCGAATATATTTAGCCGAGAGACAAAAGCGCGAGGCGAGAGAAGAGACACATTGCACAGCCAGGTGGGCCTCGTTCCTCTTCCGAGAGCCGACCCATTGTTTCTTTATTTCTCCTTTTCTCTCCTTCATTGATTTTATTTATCGGCAATAATTTCCATGCGAGGTATTCGGCAAGGAATGCCACACGCCATACCATGTATGCATAAATCGCTGAGGTGCTGACTGATTGCAAGTGAAAGATGGTAAGCATTCAATGTGGATTAATATGATATGCGCAATTTTTCTACGCACAACAAATTCGAGATTCTGTTACCGAAGCTGGTATCTCTCCCCGGTAGTATAATAAATATGTCTCTGTTCCGTCGCCGTAATTAAATACAATCTGTGATGGCATCTGGACAATAAACTTTATGCGTCTATGCCCCGCATAGCGAGGGTTTTTCGTTTGGCATGATGATTGCATCGGCCGCGCGCACAGCCGCCAAACACCCAGTATTGCAATTGTGCTCGCGCGCGCGCGCGCGCATAGGTAGTAAGTAAGTACTTTATATGAATATAGCTACCTTCTGGACAATTTAAATAAATTTTATTCGTCGTCTCTCATTTTTAATGTCGACGCCCGGCATGCTTAATTGCCGTTCATTAATAAGTAGTTAAAATTATACGAGTACTCGAAAGGTAGTTTTTGTTGTTGTTGTGTTGCGTTTTTTTTCTTCTCTGCACGGGAGTTTTACGACGGCGATTTATTTTTTCTTCATGCGCCCCTTATGATTCGAAACCGAAGCGTATTTAAATTGTTGAGAATTGTATGTAAACGCGCGGCCACTAAATAGTGTAAATAAAATATAATAAATGTGAATCGTAAACATGTCGTCTGGATGGAGCCGTTGGAATGCCACCCCGTTCGTTTTTCGGGAAACTCAACAAATGCGAAATTGCTCCTTCATCGCGTGTATGCGCGCACCGCATAATTAATGCTAATTAATTAGGCTGCTACAATACAAACAATCCGAAGGAATAATATAATTTTTCCAAATGTTTTTCTGTATTTAGCGCAAATTCAAAATTTGTCCTTTTTCGTTTCCTTTTGACCGCTTGCAACAAAATATTGGAATTTAATTTCCGTAGGCGTGCATCATCAATTTTAAAACTATATAACGCTTTTTATATGCGTTTAATAACAATAATAATAATATTCCCGTTTCGCTGGCAATGTGCATAAAACGGTGCGGCGCGCCGCGTCGATTAGAATCTTTCGAGTCTAATTCGTAACGAAATTACTCCTTACATGCGTTGCGTCTGTACCCATGTTCCGCTAAACTATGTACATGCAAGTAAGTAAGTACCATACATACATGCATGCGAAGAGCGAAGGAAGGAAAATTTTTACGTGATTTATTTTATTGTGCGCGCACGTTTATGCCGTTTGCAAGAAGTGACCACCACGCCGCGCTGCTGCTGCTTCTTCTCTCTATGCCGCGCCGTTTAATTGACGATAAAACGCAAACGCGCATTAACCTTTCAAATTAAACCTTAAACCTCAAACGCTCAAACCTGAACGAACGTCTTTCTCCACCAATTATTTAAATTACCCTCGCCTGGAATTTTCATCAAATTTCATCGACGTGTAAAATCGACAAAACGTAAATCCATTGCCGGAGACAAACGACAATGGTAAGAAATGGCAGAAACACGCGCGCGGGTTGCGAGATAAGCGCGTGGAGAAGGCGAACGTTGACTGTGTTTGGCATCAGAGCGATGTAATAAAACGTTTGTTGCCTGCGTCCAGATCGGCTTGCGCTCTCCTTCGCCTTTGGTCGTCCTGGGTCGCCATCGTCATCTCTGGTTTCACTTCTGTGCGTGGCCGTAAAGTCGCAGCGATTCAATCCGCGCTCCTCGCTCACTCGCGTCCGTTTGTTTTATTCAACATGCGCGCCGCGCGCACATCTCGTTTTCTTTCATTTTGTCGTGCGCTTTGTTTTATTTGCCTTCGGGGAGGAGAAGAAATGTGGATGCGTTGTCGTCGTCGTCGTCGTCGCTGTGTCTCGCCGGACGAGACTTGCTGGCAACACAACTCCGTTTCTTCTTCTTCTTCTTCTTCTTCTTCTTTTACTCCTGCTGCTGCTGTTGGTGATGTTGATCCTGCGCACTGGTTATCTCTCGGTGTGTTGTTTTGGTGACTGCTTCAGATCGTGTTCGTTGCATGTAGGTATGTCTGCCAGGTGCGAGACAAGTTTTTTACTTAATTAGAGAGAAGAGAGCGTTTCTCCGATTGGTGCACCGAAAAAATTATTCAATGCACCGCAACGCAAGTTTCCTGCAACGATTACCATCGGGTTCGATACATCTCGCAGCGCCACGGGCGCAAACCAAATAAAAACTGGATTAAACGCGCTAATAATAAATACTTATTATACGTACGTGGAGTGAGGGTTGGGTTGGTAACGAGCGCGCGCAACCAATAAGCGCGCGTTACGAAATCCGAAACGATTTAATAATACGCTTTCGGCCCCGATGATAATGATGAACGATTGCATTTGGATATTTAAATGAGCGCACGCTCACACAAGGTAGATAACGCGCTTTGATAAACGTTAAAATAAAATGCAAAGACAATCGACGAAGATGAAGGCGAAGAAGGCTGGAGGGCCCTCCTCTCTCCTCCATTGCATACAATAACGCACAAGCAACGCGTTTCGTTCGTTCGTTCCTTTCGTTACACATGTTGCACATGGAAGTGTGATAAAAGCTTACATACTCGTACTACGTGAATGCGTTGCGTGTAGTGTGTGTGTGCATCGACGAGAGACGAAAATCCACAAAGCTATAATTACGCATCGATGATTATAAGCGACCTCCTCGAATAGGAGACGACGACGACGACGACCAGGACGACGACGATGAAGGCGAAGGAAGAAGAGTGCGATAACAAAACGGGCCGGCGGCAATCGGACGGTCGTTTATCTTTTAATATACATAATTGATGGCTATATACTTATATAGTTAAAGCACGCGTACGCACGGCATGCACACTGCGGATGTGCGCGGATGAAAAAGATGAGAGAATGTGAAAAATGTGGACGTGGCCGCCGCACCACGTGTATATTCTAATTTCTTGCGAAGCGCCCCCAAGGCTCGATGGATGCATGGAAAAGAAATAACGACAAAAAACAACCACAACAACAACAACAACAACAGTGCGGTCGTGGCCGACGAGACGTTGTATGAAGATATAAAACTTGAGGGAGAAAAATAAGAGAGCAGTGAAAGAGGCGGAGCGCATGCGATGGATGGGTGATGGTGGAGAGCTTTTAAAAAATAAGAAAGTAGTAATTTTATAGTGTGCAAGCACAATCGCGATGCTTGAAATTTAAACATGGTGATTATGAATGGAAAATCATAGTGCTTGCCGAGTATAAAAATCAGCCTCTTTATGAGGATTATTAATTCCGAGCATTATCTCTCGTACTAGATGCCCTCTTCCTGCATTTATTATTTTCTAAAAATCTATTCGCAAATATTCATGTTATAAATGCTTTTCTTGCCTTCGAAAGTTTAGAGTCAAGGTATAATTTAATTGGGTAGGTAAAACGATTACCGCTAGTGCACATCGATTATTGTGCAACCCCTTTTTTCAATTCCTTCCTCCCGCCGTCAACCCCGCCAACCCTTAGCGGTTTAACAATTTTTCGTCCGGCCTGTGTTGGGTGTATAATTTTCTCTTATTTCTACACAAATTGCGGTCGCGCACGAAACACTTTTTATTATGTATGACGAAAGCGGCCCTCGGACTGCGCCTGGGCGACGAATAAAAAATGGGTCTCTCCGCATAATTTCATTTAATTGCGCACCCGCGCGCGCGCACCCGGTGTGTATGCAAATCGTGTGAAACGCATCGATTTCTAATACGCATTAAATGTCCAATTACTTCGCTTTCCTTTGTTTCGAGAGATGAATGCAACGCACAAGACGCGCGCAAAGAGAGTGAGATTATCCGTCTCATTAACTTATTAACACCCATCTTATGTCATTTCTGACATTAAGTAAACGAAGCGTTTGTACCTACCAACCGCGAACAATTCCTGCACCGCGCCGTGGAGAATCAGTTTGCATTAAATTACATTGCATTAAATTACCTCCGCCTACCGGCCATGCAATTGTATTATTAAATGAGAAATTTTGCATCTGTTATTTATTCTAATTCCACGTTTTTTCCTTTTTCTGCTTCTTCTTCTTCATCATCATGTAGTCGTGTAGTCGTGTAGCAATTTTTATCTAGAATATTATTAATTGTATATGATATCCTATAAAATGCGTTATTCTCTAGCATAACAAATAAATCAGCGCAATAAATATTAATGCCATGCCCACGCACCATTATATTTTTCTGCGCCTCTCGGAAAATTTCTCCACACGCGAAAACTAATTAGTGTAAATGGGATTTATGGCGTATAATTGTGCGCCGGAGCCGAAGAATGCGTTTTACAGATCGTAATTGCAATATTTATTATTATTCTCGCTGCTGTTGGATTGAATTTTATGTACCGATTTATATACAACATGCTTTTTGCTACCGCTAATCTGAATAATATGAATAAAATACGCGTGTACTTATTTTATTTATATTCCAACGTGTAATTAATCTCGGATCGTACACGATTTCTTCAAATATTTTAGCATGCCAGTAATGTTAAGTCAAATTCACGCATGCAGAAATGGAAACCGAAAGAGTACTCGTATTAAAAGCATGTACATCAAGCAGAAGCTCATAAAATCCAGCTCGTAAAACGTGTGTGATAATAATATAATGACTAATTTCGGATGCCGCATGTTGTTCATGCGGTTATGATCCGGCTACCTCCTCGTTAAATTGCGCACCGAGAGAAGGATTTATCATTTCGCCTCCGCACAAAACCACAACCACAACCACAAGCACGTAAAATCTCACCGTGGCCGAAGAAAATAAGAAATAAGTATCCAAACGTGTGGACTCATTCGGTGCTGATTAATCGGCTGGCTCGCACCTCGTGCGCACCCCCGCAGCGTCCCGTCGACAATCTCATTTGCGAGCGGTTACGCTGCAACAATGCACCGACGCACGCATCTTCCACACACACACACACTTATTGACTCATTTGTATGCAGATGAAGAGCGCAAGAAAGGTGCGAATAGCACCAGCTGTCCATCCATCCAGGCTTCGCATCATTACCAACACAACTTACACAACTAGATGGATGGATGATGATAATTATCACCATCATCATCATCGGTTTCTATTTATATTAATTAGTAGTTAATCGTTGAGAGAAGACGTTTAACAATACGATTTTTCTCCTCTTCTTCTTCTTCTTCTTCTTCTGTTTCTGCTGGCTGCAGACAACGGACATTGCACATTGTACATACATACATTCGTACCCGTTCTAAATCTCCCAACAGGCTCTCCTCTTGGCTGAGAGGAAGGTGACATCCGTGAAATAGTATTGTTTCGTTCTCCCCGCATGCGTTTTATCAACCTTACACTAGGTGTCTGATAATCTTTAAACTATAGGTATAAAATACTTTCCAGGATCATTTATAGCAATTTTACCAATGATGTTGATGGTAATTAATGTAAACTTGGGCAATTTAAAGGCGAAATGTAAGGTTTCTGAAGAGTTTATGTTTCGGAGGACATGCAGTATGCAAGCGCGACTGCAAGACGGGCGCGCTTCCTGGAAATCTCGGAGCTTGCGCGCGCGCGCACGCGGTTGACAATTTATTTTATAGAGGTGGGTGTGCGAGACGCGCGCGCGCTACAGGTACTCGTTTTTTTCTCTCCACCCGTAACAGCATCCATCTCCTCCTTTTTTTGTTTCTCCCAACCATTTCTGATTGCCGAGCTCCGCGCTACTTCTTCGGATTGCATCGCGTTGTATGTATGTACAACTCCCCATTTTCTGCAAATCATCGCAACGACCAATAAAATCAATTGTTGCAATGTTCCCATGATTAAAAATACGTCACGATGCGTTATCGCAGCCGTACCTAATCGGTAGCAAACTAATGGTTGGATTAAAATGCATGCCATTGCAGTGCAGCGCAAAAAAAGGAACAAAATAACGATTTGCGATTTTAATTTATGTACTCATAGCGCGCTGAGGCATTTGCGCGCAAACACTAAATCTCTTTATCGCGCATTTTTCGCATTCCATCAGTGTTGAACACGCCGCAAACGTGTTGGTCGTCGTCGTCGTGGTCGTCCAGCAAGCCAGCCAACCAACCAACCAAACAGCGAGTCGATTTGATAAAATATTGGCGCATTGCATTGTCAACCGTGCTTGACATTCAATACATTCAACCGCAACACCACAGCAACTAACCAACCAACCAACCAATTCAATTATGCACACCCATTAGGATTAAATGTGTTTCGGGGATCAACGCTAAGTAGCCTGGGAAAATACAACACGCCCACGTTGCTGGCCTCAGCCCAGCCAGCGTCAGCAGCAGCCCAAACATCGTCATCTCCGGCGCGGCGATAATATATGTATTAGGTTCGCATTGTTGAATGGGAATACCTGCGGCGTAAAAAATTAGACTATTACCGTGCGCGCGCTCGCGTGCGGATAAGCATCGCCAACTGCCTCCTCTCGTTTCGCATTGACTTCAAATTAACCGCATCCTTATTTTGGTATGAGGAGGATGATTTGATTTGAGCGATTTGTAAACGAAACTCAAAAAAAATAAAAGGAAGAATCACTGTCGCACGAATGAAGGAACGAACGCGACGCGACGCGTGCACGCATAAATAAAATCGAAAGTTTTATTATGGGAACGCCGGCGTGTGGCATTTATTATTTTGAAGAAGGCACAACCAGCAACCCTACGTGAAGGTTTCTCCGAAATTCGACGTCGTGGGTTCACCTGTGAGTGGTGGGGCGCTCCGTTTTCGTGTGGGTCGTCTTTCACCCGCGTTGACATTCCTACCGTCCGAAGAGACATTCTTTTGTTTTAACCGTTTCTCGCTGCGTTAACGAACGCAGGCAGTGTTTACCTGAAAGTTATTCGATACGCGATGCGATGCGTCGTGGGACAAATGATGCCCTTCCCGGCGATTGATCATAATACTTACGAATCGATTCGGTTGCACGCGTTAATTAAATAACGAGCGGCAACTGAGAGATAAGTAGTTGAACGACAACGATTTCTCGGTAGGAACGGAGAGATAGCGCGTTGGAATTCTACGAAGGTGACGACGCGACGGCGTGATTTAATCGTTTGTTTATACATCCTATTGTTGCTTCCCTCCTGTTTTTTTTTTGTAAACTAATTAACTTGGATACTTGGATTGCAAGCCGGGTGGTGGTTGGTCTTGAGGGCAAACACCATTTCGAAAATTGATGATGCATTTAATAATAATAAAAGAACTACTTAATATTTGGTTGGTGAGAAAGCTGGGCGAGAGAGGTGCCATCGACGCGACGGGCGGTCGGCACTCGACCCGCGGGGGAGCAGAGAGCGCACCCAGCCAGCCACCCCGCGTGTGAGCGCCACCATCGACGCGAGTGGCTTTTTAATTTCCCAAATACTACTTAACTTCTTTTCACCTGACTTCCCTTTTTCCTATTCGTTTCTCTACTACCTTACTCACCTATTATGATGATTCTTATTATTATTATTGCTTATTGGTTTGTTTTACTTCTGTTTTGCAGCGGGAGCAGCAACAGCAGCAGCAGCAGCAGCACGAAAGACAAATTGAAAACTGTCATTCGGCTGACGACTTGAAATGCGCATTTCTCGTGAATTCGTCCGTGTGGTCGCGTCGCGTTCGTGGCTTTTGTTTGGGAAAATAAGCAGCGAAGCAGCGTCCAACCGACACAAAAGACGCATTTAATTGACATCATTTATAAACTGTCCTCCTTGTGCGTGCGCGTGTACCCCTACCTACATGCGTGCCTCTCTTTTCTCTTACTTATTTTGTACTTACTTTATATTGTTATACAAACAATCATATTATAAGAGTGATATTGTGTCACCGAAAAAGCGATACGCCCATTATTTTACGGTCTGCAGATAAGCGTGATTTTTCACCGGCTCAAAACTCTCTAAAGGGTTGCGTTTTGCTTTTGCGCTGTTTGTAATAATAGTTGTATATAGTTGTCACACACGGCGCCGCCGCGGCCAGCAACAATGCTATATAAATATACGCGTTTTCCATGTCGTTTTCGCGCGCTATCTCGACATCACTATCAGTAAACCATTATACTTATTACATCATACCCGAACATGATGTTATTATGTATTGTATTTGTGTGCTCATCAACATCATAAACAAAGTACAAAGTAGGACACACACACATCGATTAAATTAAAGCATTTTCTTTAAGATTTAATAACCCTCTCCCCCTCTGGTGGTTTGTTGTGGGTCGATATGCACACCAACCAGGGCGATTTCATTACATCGCGTGAATTACATCGCTTAAAGGTCAAGCGCATAAAATTAAAACGCTTTCTTAGGCAAGGTAGAGCTACACGCCGGCCATATCTAGTTATTTCAACCCTGCCACGCTGACGGGGGCGGGCCGCACACCGTCCCGTGCGTGTCCATCATCAATTTCCATTGCGCACGAGCTTTAAACACAAAACTCCCGCCATCAACCAACCCACTCACTCTCTCACCCCTTTCCCCGCGCGTTGGCGCGCGCATTGCTTTCGTGGAAGTGTCAAGATTCGCTCCCCGCGCTCGTAATTCCGAAAATTTAAGATGTCCGCCGGACACGCATGACGCGTATAAATAACGCCCGGCCCCGAAACAAAGCCAAGGACCGAAAAATGTCAACAACGTAATAAAATGCAAAGAAATTCGTTAAAACGAGAAATCACGGGATGAGAGCGAGGGTACCTCTAAATTTCGCGTCGCTCGTAAATTACCCGCCACAGCTAACAAGCATGCCGTCGTCTCTCGTCCGTTACCTTTGCCCAGGTCACCTGTCGTCCCAAAAACGATCCATCCACCCATCCTCTCCGGCAGACGATGAGGAGAATGTCATCAGAGTTCCTCACTAAGAAGAAGAAGAAGAAGTCTGTGCAAGCCAAAAACAACCAAAATTAATTCCATCGCTGGAGAAATATGAAATCGATGCATCAATCCGAGTTAATTAAAACATATTCCTTTCCTACACGAAGCGTTCCACGAGGAACGAGGACGCGTGCATCCATCGGCAATGATGGACAAATTTTCAAACATTCGGTATGTCGCAGGCACGAAACATAATTGATCGTTTCGAAAACGTCGCGCGATGGCCAACCGCTTATCTATCATTTTTTTGTTTCACGTGCCCAGGGTACAGCACTGATTTCGGTCGTCGCCATCCGTTCACGTTTAAGTTAAAAGCGTAAGAAAACAACAACAACCACAAGGATGAAGACGAAAAGAAAAAAAGCGTGCGCACAACAACCACGCAATGGCAGTGGAGAGAAATAATGGATGAATGGAGAAAGAAAGAAGCCTGGGAACCGAAGAGCAGCGCTCGCGCTTGTTAACGATTTAATTAATGTCGTGCACAACTGCACACACAACAAACACGGGTATCTTCTTCTGCTTCGACGGATTCTTCGAATTCGTTGACGAAATAGGTATATGTAGGTACCTTTTTGCATCCCTTCCATGTAGTTGCAATAAGTGTGATTTTGACGCTCCCGGATTTAATATTGTTGCCATTGCTCAATTTGATTTGCATCCCATTTCGAATCGGGTCGTAATCGTGTCAAACATAAAATTCCAGCGATTCCCCGAAATGTGTAGTGTGGAGAGCAACAAAAATCGGTTAATTAACGCGTGCGTTTTCGATAAGATTTATCTTGTTCGTACAAAATTTTAACGATAGTATTAAACGGAACGAGCATGGATGGCTTTCGACCCGACCAAAGAAGAAACAAAAAAAACACAACGAACCTTCTTCTCATCGACACCCAACCAAACTTCTCGCTTTTTCGATGTTATCGCGATGAAGACTCGCGCGCGAGTTCTTCCTCGCAGCCTTTTGTTTTATTTCTAACGCCACGCAAAAGATGTTTTATGCGGTCGGGGCATTTCTCTTCGGAAATCGTTTTATTGCGTTTCGTGCGGTGACAAAATCGCCCTCATGATGATGCGTACCGTTAGAGTCCCAAAAAACTGACCGCCCATAATTCACTCACGCCCCGGCGACGCGACGGAGACACGGCGAAGTGGTGTTGTGCAACGACAAAAGGTAAGAAACATGCATGTGCACCAAAATGATTTGCTGAAGGGACGGATGGACAGACGGACGGGTCCGTGTGTCTCTCGCAATAATTGTCAAAAGCGACAGCGTAATAATTCACGGATTTTATCGACGCATTAGAAACCACTATAAAAAATGCAGGACAGCGGCGCCAAAATTCTGTCCCGAATGTAAATTACGTAGACGAGCTATAAAATCACCACAAAATCAAATATTTACCAACCCCACACAAAAGAATAAAACGATTTTGGAATAATTTCCACATTCAGGAAATGAGAATTTAAAATGCATAAAACATATAACAATATTCATCTATGCGGGTTGTTGTGAGTGGCGATGATTAATTTGCTGGTTTAATTTGTATTTCAAACATGTCGAAAGCAAATTAATTGTAACAATGAGTGAACATTTCAATTTTCCGCATGACGAAAATCTCTTCGTATGTTGACCGTGTTCAGTTGAATCAATATACGCTGCATTACTTTTTCTATGTAGTTACTAATGAAATGTAATTTTTATGCAAATTAACTAGCCGAAAATTATAGTGATGCGTGATGATTAATTATTCGTTTATTAGTAAATCATAAATTTTACGAAAAT
>JARJDR010008752.1:0-12234 GCA_030264135.1 Myllaena sp. GC000078 | reverse complement strand
TTGAATGTACAATTTACGAACAACGCATGAACAATAATAAAACGCATTTTCTCGCACGTTCTTTCGAGATGAATTTGATTGGTTGGTTATATATTACAATACAATATGAGTGTATCTAGTCTCTGATAGGGTTGAAGTGTCTTCTTTCGTAGCGATTGGCTCACTGCCACGCACTCGTACAATGTTCTATAAATGGTGCTATGGTTGTTTCGTTTTGTTTATACATGTGCAAGCCATTAAATTTAACAAATCTACCCAAATAACAATAGTAAAAGTAACAACACTGTACAGGATTTTCATACAATTTTACCTCATTACAACTCTTTCGTTTTGGTATGCTTTTTAGAGTCATCTTCCGCAAATGTTTCACTTTTACGTTAGATCTATTAATTTTATATTAATTGTATATGTATAAGTATGTAATATATTGTTACAATATCATTTCGTTATGCATTTATGTATTTATCGTTCAGTTTTATTTGCTAAACAAAGTGTAATAAATATGAATGCAATTGTAGGCAATCCATTTTTCTGTGCCAAGCAAACGGTATTTATATTAATGAGTACTTACTGCTTTAAATTAAATGTGACTCAATACAGTTCTTGCAAAAGTGAGTTACCCGAACAAGTCAAATAACAACTTCATTAATTAATGGTCGATTATTATTGGAACTATTTCTCTACGTCTCAATATTATGATGCCCTAATTAATTATATAATCTCAATATCATAATTTATATATTAATTTATTGGGCGAGCGTTATTTATGCTTTCTTTACCTTCCTTCCCACACGCAAAATGCCATTAGAATTAATAGTTCATACAATTTAACGTTTTCAAACTAAATAAAGTTGTCGATGTGGAATAGTATGTGTAAACCGATAAAAATTAAGTGAAATTTATGTATGAGTATGTTAAATTGCATTGTGCCTATACGTTAGCACATATGTTTCATGTGAGTCGCCCATAACTATCTGGGATCTCATCAACTGTGTGTAACGTAGGCATGTCTTAGGCACGCTTGACCAAAACATTCTTCCAATGATATTGTATTGATGAACCAAATCAAAGATATTCCATACGCGAAATCAGTCGGTGTAACTCAAAATCTCAAATAATACTAGGCCCTTACAGGTAATAGTAGAAATAAAAATTACGTCTTATATACATGACTATCAGCAAAATGACTTGGAATGAATATCCGTATGCTCATCATCATCATAAGAATCAGTGCGATTGTTTCCATACAAGCAATAGAAAATGAATTGATTGGAATTGTACGCATGATAAAAATCAGTCCAGAAGGCGCATTATGAAATGTTGCAGTACGGCGAGCAAACAAAGAAAATAAGAATAATGATATGTTTTCTTTTCTGAACTGACCAATAAGCTAGGAGTGTGGAAATATGACCGTATTGTGAAATAGTAATAGTTTCACCAATTCAACAAATGCGCACTCTCACAGATTCAATTACATAATAATAACACTTAAATACTACACTTTTTTATTATCCGCTTTACTAAGGGCAATCGCCAATTCAAGATCGGCCTGCTCCTGCAATTGTCTTTGTTTACGCTGCTCCTCCATCGCGAGACTGTCCTGCGCGGCCCACGCTAGCTGTTCCGTTTCGTTGGGCACCTTGCTGATCGGCGGCGCCGACTTGCGACCGCTCAGAGCGTTCGCGTCGGCAGCGAGCGGCAGCGGTACCGACTGCCGTCCGCCGAGGCTGAACGGATCGAACTTATCACATGGAGGCGCTGTTGCTCCAGTAGTCATCGACGTTCCGTCCGGCACGTCATCATCCTCGTCAAATGCAATGTTGAACGGATCTTCGTATCTGTAGTCGCGGAACGGATCGTCGGTGAAGTCGAGCCCTTTGCTTACTGCCGGTTGCGAGCGGCTTCTCGGTGTTGGAAGTGATGCCACGCTGGACTTCTCGGTAAACTGAAGAGTAGACGTAAATGTTATTAAGGCTGCAAATGAGTAATTTTCGTTAGTACTGCGGTCCCTGGAAATCCTTCGCCTGTGAATGTTAATAGGCTAGACAAAAGAAAACCTAAATACAAAAAAATAAGTGACGGTCAATCGAATAAAACGTGTTGGCTGTCCATGCAAAAACCTACAAATGTACCTAGTACATAAAAATAGCAAAAAATAAAAGGTAATTGGAATAAATAGATATCATACCGAAATCAAATCATCGGAAGGATCAAGGCTTAGATGTTCAAGGATGCGTGGCGATGACAGGGAGTTTGGATCCATGGATAAACAGGGAAATCGTATCAAGGAATAATCTATGTCAGGCAGGTAACTACGGTGCATACACTATGACGATAATTAATAACAAAATAAAAATCTATAAGACATGTTCCGGCAAATACCTTAGAGTCGAAATTCGCAAAATCGGCAAATCCTCCCCCACTAGAAGAGAAAGGATCGTTCGAACTGAACGGATCCGGCTGCGTCGTGTTCGTGTTAAACTTAGGTGGTTGAGGTCTTGGTGGTGCAGGTCGAGGAGGTTTAGCTTTCTTCGGTGGTAGCGCCGGACTGGGACTCGTTGGTCTGCCGGGTCCGGCGCCATCACGCGTTGGCGCGTGCAGCACCGCAAACGGATCGCATCCAAACGCATCCTTATCCGGCTGCAAATAGGTTTAAAACATTGATTTCAACAGTAATTATCTAAGAAAAGGGAATACTCACCTCCGGCGTGACTGAAGTATTCTTGTTATCTCCGAAAGCGTTGAAGGGATCTGCCTTGGGCGCACCGCCACTAAAGTTATTGAACGGATCCGCCCCGAAGCCGTCGCCAGCTGTTGGGTTATTGAAGGGATCGCTTGAGCCGAATGAATCCGCACCCTTAAACGGATCGTTCGCGAATGGATCGCTCTGGAAGCCCTGCTGTTGTGCGGCGTGTCCGTTCTGAGCACCAAACGGATCAGCCGTCGGTTTGTCGTCAAAACCATTGGATGCGTCGCCGTTCACCATGCCGATGCGTTTGTATTCTGGATCTCGGAACTCTGGATGGATCCGTAGCGCGGTGTCAGGTACGGCTGTGGCGTCACCGCCGTCAATTGCAGCATCACAGTCGGTAATCGCGTCTTTAATTTGGCGAGACTGTTCTTGGAGCTGGGTAATCATCGCCTTCGCCTGACTAATGGTCAGCTGAGTGGTCTGCAACTTGCCAGATAGGCCGTCGATCTTGCGCGTGTTGTCAATCTTGAGTTGCTCTAATCGCTGCTCCTCTTGTTTGAGCTGCTCAAGTTGCTCCTTCTTGCTGGTAAGCTCACTCTCTTGCGAGGAGATTACTTCTGCCTGCTCTGCAGCCTGTGTTCGCAATTTCTCCACCTGTCACCAAAGAATGAAATGTATGCAATCATATTTGCACTGCCTCGTAAATGTTGTCAATAAACAATCACCAGAGCCACCATGAATTCTTATAACTCGTGCAAAGTAAGTTGGTGCGATAAAAACAAAGATTAAGATTACCTTGATCGTTTGTTCGTCTAACTGCCTTTGCACGTTTGCCAAGTCATCGTCCACAACGGACTTCTATTTTAGAGAGCGTGTTTGTATCGTGCGTGTATGATCGGTTACCAAAAAACGAAAACCAAAAAGACAACATGCCAACAAACCAGAAAGAAATCATAAGTACGGGAATGCAAATGAAGATTGAAAAATGATAAGTGTTTGGTTACCTTAACCGAGTGGAACAAAGCTTTGAACTTAACAGGCCACATAACTCTTTTGAGCCATCGACGTGCTTTGCATGTTCATTCACTAGGCGGCAAAGTTTAAAAAACACTAAGCGCATGCAATAGCAGTATGTATTGTCAATAATATCGAATTATCGTCAATTAGTACCAATAAGCGCATCAAGCATGCTTAAGCAAGTCATCAGACGATGTCGATAGTTGTTATGAATGCGAAACACGACACCGTATATAAGGTGTTTGAATGTTCAAGATAGCATAATAACTAAGTTAAATAAATCATGAATTTGAAAATTGTGCCCACCTGTGCTTTCAAGTCCCCCAGTCGCTTCATTGCCTCGCCCTTCTGGTTCTCAAGTTGCTTTAAAGTTGCGGCCAACGTATCTAACTCACTCTGAAACAAGGAATTCAAGTAAACAATTGGATACAATATGAATGCACAATGTTTAGACATTACTTGTAGACTTTTGATTTCTCCACTTTTAATCCGTATATCGATTTCCTTCTGACTGATTTCTGTCTCCAAGATGTATTTCTCTTTGGCCAACTCCTGTATGTCCTTGCTGACCATCTCCAGCTCAGGATTTGAATAAGTAGTATTGTTGTTATCTTGTTGCTATAAAATAAAATTGACAAAACGTCAAACATGAAATCTTGCACAATTCTTATAATTCTCTTAGCGCACGCGATCATCGCCGATGCATTCTTCAGCTCCAAAGTGGAAGAGCTGAAGAATCGCGCCAAGAATTTATATAAGAAACATTTCAAGAAGGAGAATAAGTGGCAATTTATTGGTGAGGACCCCGACTTGTATCCCGGGACTAACAAGAAAGCACGCGTCGAAAATGCGAAGAAGTGGAGCGACTATTACGAATGCCTTATGGAGCAAGAGCAAGCAATTGGCCCGCATGGAACACCGACGCCAGCAGCGATGCAAGGTTTTGAAGGGGCTCACGTCCGCTTCCAATGCAATTTTTGCTTCAGTCCTGACGAACAGGACAAGCTGCAGGTTGTGGAATGGTATTTCGGTGAGGTTGGCATGGAGTACTTGTCCATAATCTACTACAATGAGCACATAATGCTATCACCTGAAGATAAAATCCTGCACGTCTATAATTTGAAAAAGGAGCATGCTGGGCAGTACGTATGCGTCTTGGGCGACAGTGCTACCGTGCCATATTATCTAAACGTTAATGATGGCGAGAATATGCTACTGGTGCATTCAGAATTTGCAAAAAAAACGCCCCATTCGTCTCCAGCGAAGACAATTCCTAACTACAATCTTATCGTTACCACCGAATGGGGCGAATGGTCTGAATGTAATCGTTGCGCCGAAGTGGGCAAACGACATCGCATGGGTTACTGCAATGTGGTGCACCAATCTATAAAAAAACGCGCAAACGTATGGGCCGAGATCAAGCATGTGTTTCTCAACGACAGCTTCTCTTTTAAACATTACAATAAAACAAAGAATCAAACGGAAGATGATGCACTTCAGGCGCAACCTATGCATGTGGAGCTTGTAAGGATCTTCCAAGACGGCATCCCGTGCAAATCGCACATTTTGCCGATGAGCATCAAACATTTAACGGAGGTGAAAGAGCGCCAAGACGAAATAATGATTGGTTATTGTAAGGTATGTCTGCGGTCTCTTCTCAATAATCGTAAATCTTAAACTTTCTGTATGCGCAGGTGCCGTGTCCACCCGATAAAATATTCATAGTGAAAGATAAACATGGTAAGGAAATCGAACGTGCGAACAACTCGGCTGGGATATATTCAACATTGCAAGGAGTGCCACCGTCCACACCAGAAGTCGATCGCGTCATCCAATACGAACGTCGCGATACGAATATTTTAATTGTTTGCCCTGGGTAATTTGTATTATAAACTAATGCGCGTATTATTGATTTGGGTATGTCCACCGCAGGAATTTAAATACAGACGCAGCTGTAAAATGGCTGGTGCAAGGCAAAGAGATGATAGCCGAAGCAATCGAACGTGAATCGAATGGGCGCATCTACATCAGTCTCTTGGATCGCATCCACATCAAGAAAACACAAGTTTCGGATTCGAATCTATATACGTAAGAACTAATCTACGTTTTTGAATGGTCACTAATTAAATATTTTCAGTTGCTGGCAAAATAACGAACTGGCGGGCACAGTGCGACTCGTCGTCGAAAATAAAATGACGCTCACGTTCAATCACCACATCCTACTCTTCGGCTTGCTGCTCATTTTATCAGTGTTAGCGTTTGTCTTTTTGAAAGCATTATCGAACCGGAAGTACGCTCGAGAGGCGTTACAATAATGAGAAGATATAGCCTATATCCGCACTTACATACAATAAACACGAAGATAAGAGAATTGCGCATGACTCACCGGAGCGGCGGCGGTGGCAGCTTGTTCCTGCGGCTTATTCGTGCGAAAGCTCGGTGGTACCATCTCCGCTGTGAGCGTAGGCGGCGGATTGACGCCCTTCAAACATCGTGCTACGAACCACATCGCCAGTGCAAACTGCTCATTGTTCAACTTGCCGCTTTGATTAATATCGCAGAGAGCCCTAAATCAAATAATAAATGTAAATCATGCATTCGTGTATTGGATAGAAATAAACAACCAACCATATATGCGCCAAGATCTGATTTGGCACACCTGACTGCAGAAAGACATCCTTAATCTCTTTGCCCGAGACGAACCCATCCTTGTCAACGTCACTCTTAATGAACAGCGCGTCCGACTTGGACTTCTCATCACCACTGACGACCCATGGCAGCGTTGGTTGAACACTCTGCACGGGGCGCACTGGTGCTGGAGCCGTTGCCGCTGGTATCAAAGGCGCCACCGACGGTGCGATCGGCGGTGGCGCGGCGGCCACCATGGGCGGCGGTGGCATGCGCGGTCTCATGCCATCCAATCCGCCGATTAAAGGCGGAATGGAGTCTTTTCTTTTCGCCGGCGGCATCAATTCCGCGGGCAACGTGCTCGGTATTGCGTACTTCTCCAGCGCCTTGTACACCAAATGCATCGCGGCGATGAACTCATGCTTGTCCAGCATACCATCCTTGTCCTGATCGGCCAGGTCCCAGATCTTTCCCAAAGTGTCGAGCGGCAGCTTCGAGTCCATCAGCACACCTTTGACCTATAATAGAAATCAATAAATGCATGGCCGTGTGTACGTGTGATGGCGTAATCGTTTCGTGTCAACGACTTTAACCGCGTGTTACTTACCTTATTACCAGGAATCATGCCCTCGACCGGGTGCAAAGAGTGAAACAATTTCTCGTACTTCTCACGCTCCAGTGGCTTCACAGTCCAATCGACCGCAGACGGCGGCAGCGATGTAATTAAAGGCGCGCTCGCTGGAAGCGGCGGCTTCTTTGGTTTCGGCATTGGTACATCACCCTGCAATTTCAATCACATTGAATTCTTACATTGCTATATTGTTCACTAATATAATCATACCATTTTCGGCGCTGGCATGTCTTTACTTATATTAGCCATGTTAATTGTATCTCCGGCCTGAGCCAGTGAAACGAGCTTCAATGCAATAAACATGCCTGTCTTATCCAAACAGCCACGTCCACCGGGATCGGATAGGTCCCATATTCGAGAGAGCACCACGTCGCTTAACCCGGATTTCTTGAGAAACCGCGCCGCCTCCATCGCCCCCACCGTGCCGACCCCATTCGGATCAACCTAAAACAAATTGGCGAGTTGGAGTTTGCGGCAATTAAACATAATCGGAGATAAGGCACTCCTCCGTGCAACGAGGACAATGTTAATTGTTGACCATAAAATCCTACTTACGAAATTGTAATAAGCCTCATATATGGCACTGTTATTTCCAGCCACCTATAACAGCAGACACAAATAGTTACACTATTGAATCATTTGACAAAAATGCTATTGCAGGGCAAACGTATTGCGGAGGACGCAAAACGCACGGCTTTACTTTACAAAGAACTTATTACGAAGTGACTGAAACGTTTCATTTTCATAGAAATCCATCCCGACGCGAATTATCGACGTTTTTGAAAGCGAAGAACACGGCCGCGACTCGAGGCCGAGCCTTCATGAGTGCCAACTCCCTACCGAATTCCACGTGCCTATCCCAGTATGATAAAAAAAAAAACAAAGGAATGCAGCGCGTAAACATTGATTGAGTAATAATGAATAGTCATAGCGGTGTGGAATTCTTGTCAATAAACGCACCGAAATTTACGCCGCCCACTAAACTGTCAAGTAGCAGGTGTATCGCGGCACAAAATCACGAACTACGCGCCCGCCTCGGGGTCGACCATTACGAATCGCACACGGTGATGAAGCCCAAATTGTGCCCAATAATCAGATCGCGGTCTCGAATAAAACCGCGGCCTGCATTACAAATACCGAACGAAAAAATGCGCTAGTACCTGTGTTGGCGACGGCAGGGCAGCCATCTTTTTGAATACTACTCGTCCTGCGAAATTATTGGTCGATTTTACTATTCCGACTGACAGCCAATCCGCGCATCGAATCAATATGCCTACTAGGGTTCCCAACGGTGGCAAACCAAATTACCCTACATCTATTTTTGCCGAGCGCGAACTTTCAAACCAAATGACCACAAATAATTTTATTGGAGACATCAAAGAGCATGCGTACTCTTTGGGAGAGATTAGTATTTGAAAATGAGATTATTCTTACAAACAATATCGGTAATTTTGGCATAGTCCATATTACCATTACTTGCAATGAAACGCAGGCAGTTCTGGCAGATCGTTTTCTTCCAGGCGTTGTAGTCGTAATAGACGATTGCTGGCCGCGGCTTCAAAACGCCAGTAAGCAGCGCGATCCACTTAAGATATCTGTCGATGCACAAACACAAGCAATAGCACTTGCGCGAGTGCGCGCTGATCAATTTGCGATCGATGAACATGCGCCACAGCACGAGCTTCAAGTTGGTGTACCCTTCCGCATATGACACACAATTCTGTATAATATGCTCCGACGTCAACTCCACGAGTTTCCTTGGAGAGGCTGTAACACAAGCAACTTACTCACACGAACGGAAGCTCGGTGTTTTCACAAAAAATTACATTTTTCGGCGAACGACGCTATCTCCATAATGCGTAAATAACGCAAGAATTCCGCTTCGACAAAACAATCCACGCACGTGTTGTTGATGAAGTTGAGCGGCTGGTTGATCACACGCGCCATTCGGGTACGATACATACGACGCTTGGCGGCGATGTATTTTGTTAGAACGTCATACACCTCTGCGTACACCGATGGCGTGACTTGCGGGCATTTGGTGCAGTTGGGCGCGCATACGACAAAGCCCGCATCGGTGTAGTAACGGCGAAGACGCTTCTTCGGGCGTTCAGGCTCGACCGGTGCCTTCTCCTCTTCCTGCTTCGGCGCGGGTGGCTTCTCATTCAGCGTCTCCTTGTCACATGGCACGCACATCCTCAGCAGCTGGTTGCGTAGAAGAACTGGCACGTCTTGCATCAGCGTACACACTCTATTCACCACCTGCAATGTGAAGCGCGAATCGCACACGAAATTCCCGGAAGAGGTATGCCCCCCAGTCACTTACGGCCTTTCGATCATTCTTGGTCGTATTCGGCTTGCGCCCGAATCGGCTGATAATGTTGAGTACCAATTCCAGCACGGCGGGTCGGTCACGATAATGTTCTTTCAATGCATCCATCAGCAAAGTACGAAGCGCACCCGGATTCATTTTTACGCGAATAATTCAAGAGCAAACACGCAGCGCAGCAGCGGTCACACTTCACCGGCAAAAATGGTGTGACGGAAACAAGTTGAAAAGTAATGAAACTATCGATGTGTCATTCCCCGGAAGTCAACCATAAATGTAGATGGCGCTTATCGGTGATGTTTTTGAATTGTCTTGACACAAGTTTGATTAGTTCTGCTTATACACATCTATTTCTGTCTTCAACTCTTTATAAATAAATAACACAATCTAATACTCAAATTTAACTGAAGTGATTATTCATCGATTCTCAGTCATTTTCTTTAAGAAATTTATCAGGACGTCGAAACGATCTTTTACCTGCTCGAGCGTGCGGTTTGGTAACTCGCCCAAGATGCGCTCGAAGGCGACGTCCATCTCCTCCTCGCGTTGAAAAGTCTCGAGAATCACTTTGTCTTCTTCGCGTGACCAATTCACGGCCGTTTCGGCACTGGTGCACGCTTTCGCAATGAATGTCGCATTGTCCGCCTCCGGATCATCCGTGTCACTGTTGTTATCTTGCGAAGTTTCCAGTTCTTCACAACATTCTATTCATGGATGGAAATTGATTTATTTATTCTAACTAAATTAAAACGCAAATAAAACGTATTACTTACCACTTTCGTACTCTGGACTGGGACATGGCTCCGGACTGCACGGCACGATCTCCACCGAATCAAATGATGTATTGCAGTCCCATTCTTGCGCCTCATCCGCCAGCAATTTGGAAGTCACGTCGACGACGTCCATGCTGTTACTGCTGCTCGCTACACTGGCGATGCTCGCAGCCGCGCTCGATGGTCTCGGAGCCGACGATTCCTTTGTGCTGCCTTCTTTTTGCAATTTCACGCACGCCGGTTTCTCCGCTTTATTCGCTAAACTCTTTCGTGGCGCACGTTTTCGTCCATTTTTCAACCGCTGCTGTTGCTTTTTGTCGCCGTCCTCGTCGCTGCTCTGTCGCGTCTCGTCTTGGCTGTCCTTGCCGGGTGAGATCTGTTTCGCCGGACTGTGTTCAGCGCGCTTCTTCAGCGTGCCGGCTAGGCGGGCCCGATGGTCGACGCTCGTATCGTCGAAGGTGATTTTGGCCGGTCGCAAGCCTTTACCCGTCTGCAGAAACACTCGGCCCTGCATGAACTTGGTGCCGCAAGGCGTGCAGTGGCGCGAGCGTGCCTTGAAAGTCACATCCTCCAGTGAGTGACAGTGGCAAATACAGTTCGGTCCGCCGTAGGGATCCTCCACTTCGGGCAGTATGATGGTTTCGTACTGATCGTCATTGTCTTTGTTTAAATAGATATTCTCCCACGCACCGTTCAGCAGACGAGTGGGAGGCTTCTCCATAGGGAAAATCTGCAGAAACCACTCAGTCAGCAGTGCGTTTCCTTTGAGCAGCGGGAGTACCGTACTTCTCACTTGCGCCATTGTCACGTCAGTCCGCGCAGATAGCTCAGTGATGGAGCGATAAATCTTACGGACTTGCGACGGCTGATCTTGGAAGAATATTTCCAATTTGCGGAGGAAGAGTGACATATTATTCATCATCAGGTAGGGAACCAGTTTGCCCATCTGTTTGGCCTGCAGCGCATCAAAAAATAAGAGAAATTCATCCAAAATATCCGGATGCTTTTCGCCAACAATATCCGAAACTTGACTGTAGAGCATCTTTGGAGAAGACTGTGATTCGTCGAAATCATTTAAAGCACTCATGAAACGGTGAAAATCATCTAGATCTAAGTTCTCTTGCACTTTGTCATAGAATGCTTGAATAAAACGATTGCGTTTCTCGGCGATAACATCGGTCTCTTCGTCCGCTAACAGGCGAACATTGTCAGCGAAATCACGCTTCATTTTTGCACGCTTTTTCTCTAAACCACTTGGCCTGCGCTTTATCGTTGTAGATTTTATAGTAGAGCTGGCAACAACCAATGCATTGATATCATCCAAATTATCCTTTTCTTCAATAATTTGCTGATCAACACTGTCAGCCACTGCATCCAAACCATCTTCAACCACATTGGTTGAAGATGTAACTTCAACCTCAGTACTGCTATTATTCATTGTACTGTTTACATCACCTTCATATACTTGGGTGGAACTGCAGCTCTGTTCTTGTGATTCTTCCATATTGTCAGTGTTTTCTTCATTTTCTTGGTCAACATCCAGAGTATCCAAATTGGGCATTGCAAGTGCAAGTTCGGGCGGTTTTTCGAAAATCGAAGAGTTGAATTTGACGTTTATCAGATAGTCCGGTATCAACAAACTCTTTCGCACACCCGGCGTAGGAATACTGAATAAACTCGTTTTACATCGAGGCGTTGACGCGAAAATATCTTCAGGTTGCAGAAACGAGTCATAAGACACCGAACTTGATGTTGTTGATATCGACGCTGAAGCAGTTGATTCACTGATTTTGGACTTCGCAGATGACTTACGCACGCAAGCGGTTGTAAGTTTTTTGGCGAATTTCTTATTATACACTGGTGGTTTCAGCACTTTAGTCTTAACGGGAGTTAGTTTTTGTGGAACCGGTGGCTGAAAGATAAATCACATAAATCATCACCTGTTTATCCTTTGCTTGCAATGCTCAAACTGGGGACATTTCGCGCAGTTATGTTGGTTGTACTTTACAGTCGTGCTCAAGAAAGTCTCTAATATTCAAATTAGCTTAAACTCCGTGCAAATTATCCGGATAGGTTTGACAGGTTATGCCTCTCACTGTCACTGTGCGAACGAGAGAGAACGAATATCGTACTCTCTCGTTTGCACCTACGCGTTGGTATTGAG
>JARJDR010008749.1:0-34931 GCA_030264135.1 Myllaena sp. GC000078 | reverse complement strand
TTCGCGTTCGAATTGAAATGCGGCACAGTTTTCACAACAATCAAGTGTCTATTGACATACCATTAGACATTAATCGTGTGTCGTCCGTCCGGCACACATCATCGGGCCGTAAACACAAATGCACACTAGTCTAGTAGTAGGTGCCGTCGAGAAGGCAAAGTTTCGCGCAAAGTTCGACGACAAAGTTTTCGTTGCCTAACTTTTTCCCGACTAGCCCACCCAACCTTCCCACTAAGCAAGCAAGCAAGCAAGGGTCAGCTGTAATCTTTGTTGCGAATCTTCTTTTCGACGTCTGATCAGGCAAGCTGCTTTTTCTATATGCTTCAAGAAAATCTCCACCGCCAAAGAAGTCGTGGAATTACTACAATAGCCAACGGAAAAAAAAATTGCATGCATTAAGGATTAAAATGAGACGGTGAAAAACTACCCATTACTAATTTGTTGCCGCGGCGAAAATGTAATGTAAAATATTTACCTTGGCCCTAAATTATGGCACTATAACCCTGTCGAGTTAATGAAATCATAACATTGCCAACGAGGGAATAAAAGTAGTAAAAATCACGCACTACACTGAAGTCGTTAATTTCGAGCTCTTAATTAATGAGAGCAACAAGACTGTGCGCCGCGCGTTTTATATTCATTGTTCGGCCGTGGCCATAAATACAATTTAACCTACTCCTTTTCCCGGTGCAAAGTAAAAGCGCGCCGTGATAATTAAAACGGCGCGTGATACATATATAAATGTTGGAAAAATACTTCGAAAAAAAAGCGCTCGAGTAATTGGCAAACAACGCGAGCGCGTGTGTAAACAGTGAACAATCATTATTCACTCACACATGTCAGAACGCATTTCGGCTGGTTGGAGGAGGTGTGGATGGCTTCGCGGTAAAGTGTGTCTAATTGCGTGCGTGCGACCGCAGAAAGCCCGCCGCCCGCCACCGTCAACCGCGATTAATGCGCGGTGATATGCAAATTCTCACTTTCTACACCATACACCTTTCTTCCTATTAACAACGGTGATCTCTATGTTTTAACCTGACTTTTAAAGCAGCAATAATTTTACTAGAAAAACATATTTTTCCAGAGGATTTCAAGACGTTGATAAGATCAATGCGTAATTTAGATTACGAGGCAGCCGTGTACTACAATTTTGTAGAGTATTACGCGCATGAGTGCGCCGTTGCATTATGCGTTTCTGCGCCGATGCGCACTTACTTAGCGCGATGCAGTGCGCGCATCCCGCATTCCCATTTCATTTTCATTCCCATTCGGACGATCATTCAGCAGCGGCGCAACAAAAACATGCTAACCATGACTATACATTACAGCTGCGCGTTACAGATAGCATAATCTCGCAAATTGTACTTGCAAATTATACATTGTTGCCGGGAGGCGTCCGAAAAAAAGCGCGGTTCCCACTGCAGTTTCGCTTGTGCAAAAGAAATCAAAACGCTACGAAATGAGTGAGGTATTAAGAAGAGATATCCCTTGAATTTAAAGTTGAATTAGAGTTTTGCACGCCGTGAACTTGATGATGTCAACTTGACGAGTACGAGTACTTGTTGCATCGCGTGCGTCGGTGGTGCGGAGGATTGCGTGTGCGCTACTTAAGTGCGCCAACATGCGACACGCTGATTCGATGACGTGACACTCTCGATTTGAATCAACTTCACATGCAATCCCCAAACCGGCCAAAAGCGCATTGTACTACCCAAAGGCTTGATGAAAAACAACTAAGATTGCTTATTTGACTTATGCCGTCGACGACGACGAAAAGAAGGCGAGCGCGCCGAACGGAAACGATGCAGTTCTTCCCAGCATTGTTGCGCGTGTACTATAACTAGCTCGCCACCTGTCAAATTCAATGGGAATGATTTACCGCGAGCTGGGAGATGCGCACAATGCATTATTATTGGTAGCCCAACAAATGATATCGTATGTCGCTAATTAATCATCGTGCGTGTAACAAGATAGCCATATACATCAATTACATGCTTTTTCTATTTCGTGTGTGTGATGTAACAAGAAAAAGCCATCCACGGAAATAATGATGACATCGTTTCGAAAAGCAAACAAACGATCGGCACATTAGTTATTACGTGGTGGGCAATGCGGAAAAGTGCGGATTTAAATAAATGGCGCACGGAATATATTAGCTGTAAATTGCAACGCGCGGGCGCTAATGTAATCTATCTAATGTGATTAACTTTTAAGCGCCAATTTCGTGCTGATATCGCATCCATATCTCTATGTTTTGTGTGCGTGCGTGTGTGGATTGTGTACGCTGGCCGCTTGATTGGCCCTATGCATTGGGTAATTTACGCGCGACCATCATTTCGCTCTCCGACGCTCGTTAGTTAATGACCCGCACACGCAAACACGAGAGATGACCACCCAGCCGCGATATAATTCACGCATTATACATTACGATTACTCTACCTGCACGCAGCAATGATATTGTGCGTGAAGCATTAAAATGCAGTTTGCACTGCTCGAGAACGAGGACTATTTGCACAAGAGAGTATTTTTATCACAACTCCTTGATAGTATGCGATGACTATTTCTATGATGACCATCTAAGTACAGTCTTTAGATAAGTAGCGCTCAATTGAGGTTAAATTGAAACCTTCCCACGAACGCGCAACGTGGGGCTACATCCAGATAATAGCAAATCGCTGTTTGCAGTGATAATTTGGCGAAGCATGCATCACCTCTGGGAGGAGTGCGGTTGCATATTAAATAAGTTGCCAAACAGCGAATTGTAATCGAACAGCATACTGACCACCTCCGATCGAACTATTACTAAATAATGCGCACTGGTTCCATTGTGCGAAAATCACTTCGCTATTGATATGACGTCAAACATTTAATTACAATTATTTTGCAAATTTCTAAAGATATATTCTGGGAAGTACCACTCTGCAAACGATTCATTAGATTCGTTAAAACTTGACGATGAACACTTGACGACTAGTTGATGACGAAAGAGCCTCGAAGGCACAGCTATTCGAAAAGACAGACGCTCGCTTCGCATTAGAATGGCAATTAGCGAGATAAAGATGCTGTGCTGCCGCGGATCCGCATTATTAACCCTTCTAAGACTTCCTTCCACGAGTTGCTTCTCTTATTCTGCGCATTGCAAAGTCTTCCTCCACTCCTTCGTTTGTTGTTGCGTTCGCGTGCGCGGGCGTCTAAAGTTTGAAGGGTCATACGAGTACTATAATAGCGCCACGACACTTCTTCATTTCATCCCCGCGAGCGAGATTTCTATTTGTCACCGCTGCCTGGCAATTACCGCATAATGAAGCAGCAAAAGTAACAAAAACTTGAAATTCGTAGCAATTTAAATAAATATTACCCTCGCGGGTAACGCAACACAGTAATATCAGCAATTTGATGTTTCATATTTCATGTCGACATCGATTTCGTATTACACACGGGGCGCTAATCTCGGGCCACGATTTTACGAGCGTTTTTCCATACGCGAGGCGCGCTTTGTTTCTAGCAAAGTGGGCATAAAGTAGTCCGCTTTTAAACCGATAAAGCCATGGCATTTAAACGCATTATCCGAACGTATTATAAAGTTTGCCATTCGCCTCTCAACTTTTCAATACGCGATTAAATAACTACCCTCGGCTGCAGCATTGGCTTTCGTTCGCAAACATATTTCTCTCAAACGCGGGCGAGATTTGCGATCGCAATCGGATAACCTTCGTTTGTGGAATAAACGCGCCGCGCCGCGCGCATGGCAACAAAAGCAAAACGTCATTGTTCATATTTTTCACGACCACTTCATCCACTCTCACGGCTGGGTTGCTAATGGTTTACCAACCCCAACGATGCGATATTAATTAGCATCCCGTGCTTTGGTGCTTGCTTTCTTTCTGTCTTTCGGCTCCTCGTCTCGCAAAATGTTAAATTAATTTTTTTCACAAAGCCGGCGAAATTGCTGCTTTCAAGAACATTTAATATATAATTATATCTCATCGCGCATCGGATGTGGCAGTGTTTTTTTCTCACCACGAGACAGACGGACGGATGGATAAAATCGAAACAAAAACAGCGTAAAAAAAATCAACAAAGAATGGCCCTTGTGCTGCAGGCAAAATTAAATTTTCGAGAATATTGTTTTATGCAGGTTGCTGCGCCGTAGGTAGATGGATATATTTATTAGGTTTACGCGTAATTTACATAAACTAATAATGCTGGATTGTTGTTGCTGTGGCCAGGGCCGGTGACACTAATCCGAAATGCAACAAGGCGGGCGCTACACACGCACGTACGATCCCTAATTCCATTCTAATCTATAATTGCATAATTATAGATTACGCACGTGCATCGCATATTCAGCTCTTGCTGTGTCTTTGGCCATGTAGATGTGTGTGAATAATAACAATAGCTATGCGTGTATGGGTATGAGCATGAGCATGAATGCACAACGTGTGTAATACCCGATGGTGGCGGCGCCGGGCGCGTAAGCACCGGACGCTCGTGTTTTAATTAATTCATTTTAATACATGAACGCCTGCCAGCCAGCCTGCCACCCTGCTCTATATACACAATGTTCGCGTACGTATGTACGAACGAACGCGTTATCAACGAAACGGCGTGCTGTTGTGCTATTAGATGTTATTAGGAGGCGTTGTGCCCGATGATGATAGGCCGCAAACATGACAATTTCTACAAAGTGTCCGCCGAGATAAACTCCAGCGCCGATGGCTTCTAATCTCCCCACATAACCATTACCATTGTTTTAGTCCCCCGCGTCCTAACACCGTAAATATTGATAATATAAATATTTATATTAAATTTTCCAGAGCGAGCGAATTGATAAAGTTGGAAATTTAGCATGGAAATAGCCTGTAGTGTATATATTTAGTAAAAAGTATTTAAATTTCTCCCTGCATTCCGTAGCGTCGACGTCGACGTCGACGTGGTACGACGTCGACGTAAATAATTAATCTTATTAATTAGAAATCGATAGTGCTATTGTTGCGCCGCTTCTATACCACTACAGTACACAATCCTTGTGTTGCTGCGTTGCAATATAATTGCCCCACTCTCCCACTCAAAGAAATATTGTGGAAAATGAAGCAATGGAAATATTTTATAAACTCCATATTTTCACCGAATAAGAATGAGATAGATGTTGCGCTCGTTTATTATCCGCCCCGCAGTTATCGCGAAAAAGACTAAACATGAAAAAAAAAACAGAAAACTGGGATTACGCGCCGGAGAGTTGTAATTATTAATGTTATATACGTGTGTGTAGAATGCGAGTAGCTACATATAACGGAATTTGATAATAGGTTGGTTGCAAGTCGACATCTTTTGGTTATTAGGACTATACGTTTTCTGCAAACGATGTTTTAATAACACACTTGCAATATTTATCATTCGGACGGAATGTAATTATTATCAAACCAACGCAATAGTACAATAAAAAGTAGTTTGTAAATATTGTCATTGACAAAGTGACATTCGAATAAATATACCAAAATTAAACTTTAAAAATGTTTTAATATTTATCATTTGGTCATAGTTTAAACATTTATTTTATTTATTTATTCCAGTTTCAAGTGGTAGGTATTTTTTTGAGTGACGCTTGGTCGTTATCCTAGACATGATGCTGTTGCCCGCCCCGGAATAAAAACTATCCACTGCTGGGCGCTTTTGATTACGCGGAATTTTCGTCAATCCACTCACGCGTTTGCGTGCCTGCCGTATTACGGCACGTGCGGGCATTAGCGTAAATCCGCGCATATAGAGTTGCTTTTGGCTCGGTGATGTCCTTGGAATAAATGATTTTCAGATTGATATAAATAGGATTGCAACGAATTTCTCCCTCTCTCAGTGCGCGTCTGAGTTTATTAACCGAAATAAAATGCGAATTAAATTAAATTAATAGGATTCCTCTGCCGTTTCTCCCAAATTAAAGTAATGCAAATTAGTTTTAATTTGATGAAACAAATAGTAAATTTTATCAAAGGGATACCTACTTAGCCAATCATAGTAAAACAAACAGCTGAAGTTATTCTGGATTATAATGCCTTAAGCACGTAAATATCTATTCGTATGTGTGTAGTACTTCTTCATTCAGTGGTCGTGTTGGAATCGGTCTGATGCTCGCGCGGGTCGAGTAGTATAGGTACGCGATGCATTCGCCCCGAAGCAAATTACGATCCATTACGAATGCGAACGCGAGCCGAGCCGAGAGAATCGCATTTCGGGTCATTTCTCATTGTTTCCCATTTCCCAAGTTCCGATGCCGATTACGCCGCGCCACCCTCACTCACAGCCATGGATGCCATTGCATGTACGTTGGTTCGAGTGCGTGTAGGTAGTAGTTAAGCCCTCCGATGCACTTATTATTATTAATGCCGTTAATGCTTCGGAATTCGTTTGTGCGATGTCACATCGCGAAACAATGCGAAAGACCATTACATGTGTGTAGTGCATTTTCGCAACAAAAAATTGCGTTAAATGTGTGTCGATGATAAATCTCGATCTAGTTTACTCCATTTGCCATAAATTATTCACAATTTATGATCATTATAAATAATAATAACAATAAATGGGTTTTCATGAATTATTGTTAATAAGAAACCGGTTTGTATTGGAATGATAAATGAATCCGAATATATTATAGTGAATGTCGTATGCATGATCCCATGATGATCCCATGTTGTTCACACCCCCGCATTGTGAGGCAGAGCGTAGTAAGAAACGTGGGTGGTTGCCGTGCTCGGCAGGGTTGAAATGTTGTGCGCGCATTCAATCGTGTGTGAATTTGTAAATTTGCCTCTGTCTGCATATCTGCATCGCATGCATGTGTATTCAAATCGAAATAGCAAGACAAAGGAAACGGCGTAATATTTACATTTCAAACAAAATATGTATTTCATAATTTTGCACAAGAATAGAGTTGTGTATAAAATTATTGCCGAGTTAACATATTGAGATGAAATTATTGATGTGTTAAAAATATAGAATTTTTTTCATCGTATTTATTCTGTTTACATATTAAATAAACGATAGCAATAAATAGCTGATAGTTGCGGTTAGCAAAGCAAACGCCAATTGTCGTCCGGCGCATGAAGACGATACGAGCGTACACTTCGTGGTCTCGTTACCATGCAACACAACAATAAATCCGTGTTCATATTAATACGAGCGCACAATCTCTTCATCTCTATAGGTATAAAGTCAATTCGATTCGATCGGCGGCGGCGTCGTGTTTTGTGGTTAGCGCACGTGTACTCGAATTAAATCCTACTCTCTTCCTGCTCGTCTTCCGATCGCTATCGCCCAATAATCAACCATCGCGATCGCGAGTAAATTCTATTGAACACAATCATGTTCAGAACCGTCTTAATACTAGCCAACGTTTGTTATGTTGACTAAAACGTTAAAATCAGAAATAACTAACTATTTGTATTCTAATTATATTTCATATTTGAAATAATCGAAGCGAATTACTATAGTCCTTAATACGTTGCTGTGTGCATGTGAATTAAGCGAAGCAGACAAGATGATAATCGAATCAATATCGACAGGCGAAGCGGCAGTGGCAGCGTCGTCTTATTAATTATGACGTCGAGATTAATGCGCAAATCACTTCGCGACCGCATGCCTCCAACTCGTGTCGGTCATGCTTCGCCTAATCTATCAGCCCTCGCCCGAAACTCAACATACACGGTTATTGCCGCAAAGAACGTCGAATCGTTGAAAATAAGATTTATGCACTCTTGGCAGCGCGCGCCGCGGAGAGCAACTTGTTGAATTTAATCCTTTTTATGCGCTCCATCTCCCTCGCCAATGTTTATACTTTTAACCCTCCTGCTCGTAATTAATCAATCCGCCTTATTCCGACGATTTTTTTTGCTTCTCTCTCGTTTTAAATTAAACTTCCGCATCCCTCCTTCTGCGCGCGTATTCGTTAAGTCGCAAATCTTTCTCGTCTCTCGGTTGGTTCTATTTTCGCGGCGTCGGCGTCGGTCGTTCATCGGTTTTCGTTCATTTGTTCGTTCGTTAATTGGATTTAATAATAGATTAAAAAGTTTCGCGATATCAATTTAAGATTCCGCCCGGCAGAAAATTCTCATTTTGACGCCGCGCCGCTGTCGGAGACGAGGGGTGTTCGGCGCATGCAGCCCTTCATTTGGTTATGCGGTGGTGCACGAGTAAGTTTTCGAGTTTGGTCTAGTTATTAAATTTTGATGAGGAAAAAGACGGGCGCGGCCCGCCGGAAAATGATCGCTCCGCCTGTGTATAGAGTATAACTGAGATTAAACTGCCGTTTGCATGCGCCAAGATGCACGATTTATTAATAGGCTTGTCGGCGAAATCAAGATATTGATAAATCTGACAAATTAACAGACAACCTTCAAAGCGGCTCAAAATAAAAATGTAATGAAACAATATATTCTTGGAATATTTAAAAGAAACATCAATTTCAAATTTCGACGCGAGTACCTTGAGCCTTTATTATCCTTCAGAAGCCTAAAAACACACTCGTCGAATATTACTTCTTGTGCCGAAAAATATATACAAAAGAGGAAGAGTAAGAAAAAAGACTAATATTCGCTTAGATGAAAGCAGACGGCGAAAAGCCGGGAATGCGCAGCGCGACGCGTGCGGATTAGTCGAGTATTTTTCTTGTATATGCAAAAGTTATAAGATATTCAAGCACGTTTGAGTGGATCGATGTATACTTAGGACGTATAAAGAATTACCTACCACCGCACCACAACGGTGCCGGTGGCGAGCAAAAGGAGCACGAAGCAAGCGAAAATTTCCCTCGAGCTTGAATTTTTCATTAAGACTTAATATTTTGCGCGATCTTTAAGTCGTTGCTCTCTTTTGTCTTTCCTCTTACCCTCATCACCTGTTACTGCAAATATTGGTTAATATTTTGATACCAAATTACTACTACTGAAAATTAAATATATTCATATTTAATTAATGCCGATATATACTCATTGCAAGACAGGACCAAACAACAATAGTGATGTGATTATAAATAAATAAAATTGATGGTTATAATTGGTATTGTTTGGCGCCCACAATACACGTGCAGCTATTAATTCTTGATTACGGTTGGCATATTTTTGCATTATACACACTACACTACCATTGTTACCATACATTTTCGGCTAAATGTCGAAATTAAAATATTAAAATAAATAATAAATAAACGCAAGCGCGTACGCATCAATCGAATTAATAAGAATCATGTTCGGTGTCAAATATTTCAAATAAATTATGATTAAAACTGATGAAATTTCCCAAATACAACACAATAAAATGTCTGGATAGAGAAATTTCAAATCCGGTTAGTGACAAAGAAACATGTCAATTGTAAAATCCGAAACATAAATTGATTTCAACTTTTGATGTTTAATGAACGCTGAAAGCGCTTATTTTATTTCACGTGGCGTGCACGCGTGCGCTCAGCATGTCGCCCGCTGCTGCACCCGCTGGGCGTATCGCACAGCAAGCAGCGCAATCAAACGCGAATGCCCCGAAGAGCTCCAGCATAGATAATTTCACTAGCTAGGATTCGGTTACAGCTGCATCCCGTCCATCACGCGCGCCGTGACGTGTGCCGCCCCGGCGGGCATACACGAGCCAATAATGTTTAAATTTCGCTGCCCGGAAGCGTTTACTGCTCTTTCCATCTTACTAACCCATCACAATGGAGCTATTTAAATATTGCATTGCAGCTAATTAGTCGAAGAATGCACATGCGAATGGTAAAATTCACCATTCGGTTGTAAATTGTAAATCGATTCCTATTGTAATGACTAGGACATGAACAAGGAGTGATGTTTGGTTGGATGGATGGATGGTCCAGTCTTTGATGATATAATAACACTGCTCGAAGGCATATAGGATCTCCTCTGCTCTTCTCTTCTGCGTTGAACCCTACCACATGAAAAGCAGAGCAGCGAAGAGAGGAGAGTAATTTCGAATGTATGAGTTGCATTTGGGGAGCACACGTTTCATAAGTAATGCTTGCGCTGGCGGCTATATGAATAGGAACCACACACGGCCCCGTTGTCTTTCGTCGGCGCTCGATTTTCGAAAACGCGCACATCAAATGTTTGAAAAATACGCTCTCAAACCTCCCACCTGCGCACCCGTATTATGAAAAACAAGAGATGTGAAGTGAAGATAGAAGCAGAGATAGAACGAAATGAAAATGTAAAGAAACAAAAACAGAGTAAAACAAATAACATGCCTTTCCCGGGAATCCACTCTTCCCTCGCCTGGTTTCCCTCCCGCGCACCCAGTGTATGTGCACACGGAAAAAGGTAAATATTGTTGGGCTATTTAGATAAGAAGTTTTTCATATTAGGCTTCCCGCCCGCATTGTGTTTGTTTAGGTTTGCACCAAATGCGCTTACAAAATTGTTACAAAAGTAACTTTTGGCACGAATTACCGCCGGATGAAATTTACAGCCGGGGCTCCCCGCCGATTGGGGAAGATGAGTCACGCTTTAGTTAATTTGACGCTCCGTTACAGTGCAATATGATGTCATAACTATTGTTTGATTAGCTACACGGTAATAGGTGGAGAGCGAAAAGAGGGTGTCTTGCATTAGGGGGATTGCGAAATATAATATTTGGATGTATTTGTTGGCAGGACGAGGGACGGCGCAGAACAATCCAAACTATGTGGTGGAGTGGCAGAGCCCAACCCCTACTCACGTACTAGATACTACCTTCAACGGAGCATATAAAGCAAAAGATAATTACTAATTATCGATGGGCTCTTTCCACTTCCCCTCTCTCACCGCACGCGCTTTAGATCACGTCTCACATTCCAGACTCCACCATCGGCTTCCCCAACCCTAAATTGCTGACGGGCCGCTCTTCCAATTCGACACCAATTCGAGCCCCACTTAGTCGACTCGTCCCTAACAACGCCGAAATGCACTTCACTTCCTTCGTGCATTTTGCACGCGCGCCAACGTGTCCGGAAATTGGAAGCTTTGTCACTTCTTCCAGTGGAAAATCATCTCGTGATATATACGAATATTATTGCTTGCGGCGCTGTTATTTCGAGCCCGCGATCGGTGTTATTACACGTCCGAACACTACCAGTAATAGAGTTATGGAAGAGAACGTCCGTCCGTCCGTTCGTCCGACTGTATCATCATTAGGGGGAGGCCGTTTGTACAATAATTGCTGCTGCTGCTTCTGCGGCGACGTTAGAGATGAAGATGCAACGAGTAAAGCGCAAACGTACGCGATATAATTGCTCCTCACGCATGCGGTCACGATGATGCTGCAATAATAGCGTCTGCGTCTTCTTCGTGGAAACGGACTACATCGGAGGTGCGCACGGGAGCGTTTAGATTTCAATGTAAACTTTGATCATAGAAAATCAATACCTTCCGGGAATAAGAGGTATTCCAAGATAATTGGATTAGATCTAGGCTACAATTAAACTATATTCTCGCTAATTATTTATTTTCTGTCTTCATCCCAAGGAAACTGAAGTGAGTCTTTGTAGTCCGTGAAGGGTGCTCGGGTTGACGGCACCAAACGCCAGAAATTTGCCACGTCCATAATTGGTATGCCGTTTTCTTCATAATACTGCACGTAATCTTTAAATTCAGTTTCGTCAACAAACACAGGTTTGAGGAGATGCTCCAATGCATTGATAGCTTCGCCGTTTGAAAGCATAATCGTTAAGATATCCTGACTTTGGTCCTGATCAGAATCCGCACTAAGTGGGAGTCCCTATAATAACACCCTTACTTCAGAGATGTGAACGTTAATATTAATATTTTCGATATGCTTACGTGTATTAGTCCGAGGACACAACAAAGCACCAAACACTTCATCCTCAACAAGTATACAATAGACAACTGCTATATATCATATCATTGTACCTACTTTGTACACTACATTGTGCCTATTTTTCATTTATTAAGATAACAAAGTCTTAAAATAGATAAGCGAATAAACAATTAGTTATAATCTGAACCGTTTCATTTTTTTGTAAATTAAAATGAAGGCACACCGCTGTGAGCCACATCTTGGATAGATCCTACAACACTATTCAAACCATCCGTAAAGGGTGAAGGGTTGATACTGGATGCTGCCGAAGTGAGCGTGCCTAATATGCCACCCACGCCTGCTTGAGGATCACCGCCAGTTAACGAAACCGTATCGCTCAATGTCGTGCCGGCGTTTTGAAGCGAACCGGCGGCACCATTCAAGCTTTGAAGAATCACGAGCTGACCTAGCAGATCTTCGACAATCATTCCCACTGCATCAATCAGCTGAGAAATGCCGGATGCGGTGGTTTCAGACTCCTACGCAACGAAATCGTTGTTGGTTAAAAAATCGCTAACTAACCCCAGCTAGCTTTCGTCTTACGGTTGCCGATGTCACGGCAAGGAAGCACAGTGCGAACGCGATAATCTTAATCATGATGGCGACTTTCGGTTCAGAGAACAAGCAACTAATATCGAGCAACGTGCAACGCACTTAAATATATCCCAACCTGCTAAGTACATTTCAGCGCCGGATTTGAATCTATTTATTCGGCGATTACCGGTGTGGCATGCGCGTGCATGGTTTGAATGAAGTTTGTTTTCGCCGCTGACGTACGTTGGACATAAAGCCTGTTTTGCAAGGGCTTATCACACCTCCGGTCCAGCAAACGACATAAATACTGATAAAATTACGAAATTTGCAAAAAAGAATTTAATTGCGTGCTCTTCATACCACTTCGGGTAATTTACTAGCGAGAGAGATATAATATATCACGAGGAGAAATTCAACATTATTAGTAATAATTCAATTGCGTTTGCAAATTAATATCAGATCAGTGTTGCGTTAACAGCATCGTCGGGCGTTGTGCGCCGTGTGTATGTCTCGCATATGTTTATGATAATGCGCTATTGTTGTTGCGGGCCCGTTGTCATTCGCATACAAACGCGGCCGGGCTCTTCGCGCTTGTATGGACGGAATTGTCAACGATGCGCGAATTCGCGTACGCCGCGCTCGCCAATAACTAACGAACGCAATCGTAATCGGATGAAATTTACACTTGACTGGGGATTCAATTAGATGATATTTCCGCGCGTAAATTTCAATTTATTGTTTCCATTTCATCATTTCTCTTCTCATTTATTCTTCATTTAACTTTTGCGCATATGAAACCGATTATATAGTTTATTAAATAATGTTCCCTGTTCCCTTGATTTGCAATGCAACGCACATATATCAATCTAATTTGACGCTTGCTATCAATAATCCATGCACGTACTGTGCGCAATCTGTAATATTATCTGAATAATTAACGCGTTCCTGATTTGTGTCTGATTAGATGTATTCAATTTCAGACGACAGAAATTCAAATTTAATGATAAGTTGGCAGTGCAGCCTGATGTTTAAAAATAGGTCTTTGAAAAAACAACTTGTGTGTTCCAAGAATAAAAATACTCAAGTCACTTGGCTACTTGTTGGGCTTCGGTGCCATATGCCGTTCTTGACGTCTTCGTGGCCATATGTCGAGATGTCGACGCTTGCCTAATTGGGCGCACGCTTTATTTGCTTTTTATTACCTGGTCATTAAGCTAATCTTTCTCTTGAGTCGCAGTGGACTTCATCGAATCCGATGACATCTGGACCTCACCTCTCCTGCTCTTTTTATAGCGTGGGTGTTGAAAAAATCTTCTTATTTTATATTTCCATCAGCGAAGCGCTGCTAATTACCGCGCGCCGTGACTGAGTGACATGCTGCTTGTTACCAAAGTGCGAAAATCCACTTTAGACTTAATGTTTAAGTGGCAGATGGTGCTCTTTTTACTCTCAAGATATGGCTTGATGTGTGTAGGTGTGGAGGTAGGCAAAGGTCAGAAGGGCACAGCGAAAATAGCAAGAACGGGCGTGAACGCGTTGATGGATGCAAAAGGTAAGAAATGCACACATGCAGTAATCACGACATGTGTGCACAAGCTTGGAACGGACAGACCGACTTCGACGTCGGCGTCGTTGACCACTGCAACCGCTGGCTGCTACGGGTCAATGCCTCGCTCTCGCACTTCTTGTAGAAGGCCTCAAGACACAGCAGCAGCAGATAAACAAACACAAAGTAATTTTTATCACAAGCAAAACTCTTGCTATGATTGCATAAATTGTGCATTCTTGTTATTCAGAGCATGTAATAATTCATTATTCAATTATCTAATACGTTATACAATGCTTTTAATTTCCAGTTTCTTCTCCGGCTCCGGCGCGAGTCACACTCATCGAAGCACGTAAACTCTGTCACGCTCGCTAAACGCATACACCGGCGCCTAAATTATAATATTCATTCAACATGAATTACGTGCGAGCGCGCGCGCGAGATATCGTCGTGGCAACAATAAACAATAAGCTACATTTAATTACGCACGCATACGCATTGCGCACGCGAAATCAACAAATATACGGCGAATGGCGAATCATATCGCAAGTCGTAAGCATTCGCATAATTAAACGTAAACTGCATCAGCAGCAAGACAATGGCAATGCCCATTTCTCACGCGCAATGATTTTACGTAATTTGAGTGAGTGGTAATTTCAAATTTCATGCAATATATGTACCTGCGCGCGTCGCGTAATTGGGGTAAATTTAAACCAAATATTTAAGTGCAATAAATATTAATATTCACAAACTGAAAATGACTGCACTTGCAATATTTGTTATGCGCTTGTTGTTTGTCTTCAATTGCGAGCGCCAACTTTTGCGCGCATACATTTGGTGCGGCTCGGAAAATGATATAGCAGTTGTAGGTGCAACACAACTGTTGATTTAGTCCTCCGGCCGCCCAGCAGCCAGAGTTGACTACTACAAAGTTGAAAACCCAACGCGTTAACTTTGATGATTCCATTTCATCGCATCATCGCCATTCACGATAGCCTCCGCTCCGCGTTTCATCTAGTTTCTCCGAATTATATTACGCGGCATTTTGGCAGAATGTAAATGTGAGCTTTGCACCATTTTGTAATTAATAAATTCATATGTAAAATTCCTGATGCACTTTGCTGAAGAGTGCATCTATGGTGAAAATTTCATTTGCCACCGATAATCTCATTTTGCATCGTCATTTTCGGGATGCATCAGGCGCGCAATAAAAGAGCGTTTGAGAAATTGATCGGAAAAGCATACCGGATGGATGCGGATCGGATTTCCTTTACCGGGCCCCGGCCACTCCATCGACAACGATTTGCATTCAAAGGATGAGTACGCTATATTTATACCCGTGTACGTTTTATACCGATACCGAGTTTTATTATTTCAAACATAAGCAACGCATTTAATTGGTTTCGCGCCGAAACATTGACATTTAATTTACGCAAGTCGAAAACAAATTAACGCCTTTGGCGCCAAGGAGTAGTATAAATATTGCTTTTCAAACGTATTCCCGTCTTGCTATCGTCATTCGTCGCGAAATTCAAGTTCAACAAGTACGTACAAGGTACCTAGTACTGCATCTCACATGTATGCTCGTTTCCAACTTCCAACAAACCCGCGCTCGTCTTCTTTCCACATCGCGTCTGTCATGCTGTTGATGTTGGAAGCGGATGGAGATTAATTGCATGAAAGTACCATTGCCTAACGCCCCAACGCCGTTGAGTTGGTGTTTTCCAACAGCACCCCGAATAAATGACACATGTATTACGCGGCGGGCGTACAACACTCGGCACTCCACCAACGCACTTGACGATAACACGCGTTAAGTCGCAGGCGGAGTTCAAGAGGTGTGCCGTAACTTTGGGCGCGTAATTAGTCAAATTCGAATTAATGCGAATTCGAATGGGTTTTATTTCCGCGAACTGAGCTCTCCGCAGCGCGTAAATATGAATCCGAAGCTTATAATTGCTAAATGTAATTAATTCCTAATTTAAAATGGTATTTATTCCGTTATTTTTGCTCTTTCACCTTTGGTTTGATTTGAGTTTTGCATTACATTTGGTATGTAAGTCGTATATATGGTAGTCTGCACATCGATTGATTGCCTCTGTCAAACATGGCACGAAGAAGTTAATTAACACGTTTATTTACTTTCGAGTACATTGCACGTGCTCAATCGGAAGGTAACCGTAATAAGTCACACACGGCGTGTGTATTGACGTGCGTGTCGTGTGCTAGGTAAAGTTTTAAATAAGTTTCCTTTCGGGTGTAGTGTCTATGTCTATGCCATTACGACTATTAGTCGAACCATTAGACCTCACTCCGCTTGTCGGCGCGCTAGTTATTTTAATATCAATCGGAAGTGTTAAACTCATCGAAAAGTTTCCCTTTGTGGAAGTTAACCCATAATTTGATACGGTTCGACTCCAATTAACTCAACGCTCAAAGTTGTATCGATTTTATCATTCCGCCCCTCTATTTGATAAAGTTATAATATTATTGCCGAAATTAATAATGGAATGTAATTTGTCACCCTCGGTAGCAACTACTAGGTAGATTCACCGAATGTGGAGCAAAAGCTAGTTCACGTGCAAAAGTGTTGTGTAGTATGTACGACCTAGTAGCAAGTACAATGCGGGTACATTTCCGGTCGACACGCATTTCCTCTTAATTCAAAAGCGAAACGCAATAGTGCCAACTGCCATGGTTTCGAAATAAATCGCAAATGCATTCATGCAATATTTTCCATCGCGCTTGATCTATTATTGCGGATGTCCTTGAACCGATACGATTAATGTAAGGACAAGGAACAAGAGTCGTCCTTGGCTGTTAAATAATTCACCTGAGAAAGTTGCCGTCGTCGGCGTTGTGTTGTGTAGCTAAGCTTATTATAGTTCCGGGTGGCGCGTGTACACCTAAACTCACACGTCGCACTCAACCCCCTTGCGCCTACCTGCGCGCCAGTAAGTAGCTTACTCTCGTCCTGCGCTCTTTCTCATCCGCGCGCCGTAGTTCGCTTAATAAATGTGTAAATGTGCATATTATTCATATTCACTTATTATGTAGATTTAATGGTCGCGCTATGGGAGAGGACCGCCGGAATATATTCCTTTTGATTTACGCGTGCGCGCGCGCAGACAAAGTTTCTAATTTCGTGCATTCGTTAACAATATCCTCTGCTCCTTGTGAGCGAGGAGACCACATTACAGAGCGAAAGATAAAAATTTTCACTGGAAGGCGCAAAACGCAAAACGGTTGGCAGATAATGGTTGATGGACGTCACGCTAATTGACTTCTCATCCGGACCAGCCAGCGTAAAAGATATTTTATTCACAGCAATAAATCAGGTCGAAAACTAAATAGTGCAAAACTTGAAGTGGTATTAAATTCGTATTTGCGTGCTCGTGCAATAAATTACCGCAGGCGTTTCTGCGAAGCTAAATAATTAAAATATATCCAAAACCACACACATGCATTTGGCGATGCACTCGCGCTTGACAAGTTTAATAATTTAATAGGAATATCTTGTGTGTGCAGTTTCACACTCAATTTACAGGTCGTATTGTTAGCGAGAGGGCAGCAACGCTTCGACATGTAGCCAACTAAATACACATTCGATGCGGTGCGCGATGTTGGCGACTTTGAGGGGGTGGGTAGTTGGCAAGGTGCGCACAACTGCAGTGTGTCCATAACCAACATATGTCACACATGTGTATGCAATGCCGAACGCTTTAAATAACTAAATGCCGGCCGCTCGCGCAAAACGAACTTTCGTGTTCGACTTTATCCTGCGACTAATTAACGCTTTAATGGACAATTTTCGATTGTGCGCCGATATTAATTGTTTAGATTGCGCATGTGAAATGCTTTGCCGTTGACGTTATTTTATTCTTTGAATTAGCGCAAGGGACGAAAGCAACAAAAAAAAGGGACGAATAGTAAGGGTAAGGATAATAAGAGAGAGAGCAGAGTCGTTCTTTTACGATGTCACGTCGCGCAACAAAACACTGCAGACACTCTGAAACAATTAGACATTTTTATGGCGAGCTCGCAGGACGCAGCAAGGATAACGTGTGCACGTGCAGCGCGCGCCACGCACGTAGGTTGTTAGAGGAATGCATTTCGCGCTCGCAGTGTCGACAACGCTAAATTCAATCTTGACGCTGACATGCATTGCGCGCATGAATCCTTATATGACATCGTCCTTTGCGCACACAGGATGTCTACATTCAACAATATGTTACTTACTTAATTAATTGTAATTTGTTTTACTATACAACCCGTTTAAATTGGGTATTTTCTTGCTTTTGTTCAATTTTCGAATCCGGTCCTAGTTTCAAGTACGTCGAGGAAAAGAAAATTAGTTAAAACAGCTTGCCTTGTCCACCTGTGTGTTGACAACATGTCGTCGGACGCCAAATTGATATAATAAAGCGTCGGCGGGTAATAGTATGTAGTAGAGCAGTCTCCCTCCTCTCATGTGCAACATCAAAGTGCTGGGGTGGAGATAATATTGCAGAGGATTTCATGATATGCGCTGGGTTGGGTTGGCTCAAGGTAAAACGATAAAGTATAATAATAAATAGGGCTTCATGTATGCGCCGGAAAAACTAAAACTAAAGCGTAGACATCTCTTTTACACCCTTATACAAAGACCCAAAGTTGCATAAAGAGAGGCAAGTAAAAAGAAATTAGCTTTCAGTATAAACCGCATCATAGCGGTCGAGCAAGGTGTTGGTGGGTATGTAGGACAATGATGGCCATTTACAAGCAAACCTCGGCGTCACCCATCGCCTGAAATGGATGCAACGAGACTGGAATCCAAAATAAATTGAAAGTTGCTATGACCATTATCTTCAATCTTCAATCAAGCAATTTTCGATGATTTTTAGTTTCATAGTTAATGAACAGTTGAACTTTAACTATATAGAATAATAGGGATTCAAGAAAGATGAATGAGCTTGCAAGACGTGCATTGCGCGCACAATTCGGGGAAGAAAGGCTGGATGGAAGGATAATGGCGATACCGCCCCACAAGTACCTAAATTTACGAATTGCACCCCTCTCGGTGTACATGACAATGCAATGACCATACTTTCTTTTTTATTAAAAAGACAGGGTGTATTTTCTTTATTTATTTTTCTAAATTTTATCGGTAGGAAACCTGGAAAATTGTTTAAATCATAGATGCGCATTGGGTTGATCCGACTGGATAAATTCCCATTTTTTGGACAAGTGGAAGAGAAGAGTTTTATGGGGTGGAACACTCGGTGAGCGAGAGAGGTCGTCGAGTTAATTTTGCATGCAGATTTTTTAATCTTATTGCACACATATTTCTGCGGGTCGCGCTCGTTCGCTCGGACAATTAATCCCTTTTACGTGTCGCGACACGCGCACCGCTCGTAATTTCCAACGCAACCCCCAAGCGCGTTTGTATTTTACTTTATTTTTCACCATTTCATTGTTCCACATATATTCATTTCCGTTTAGGTCTTTTTTGTTGTTGCAAAATTTTATCAAAAAAAAAGGTGAATGCCGTCATGGAAATTCCATTAAGCCGGAAGTGAAGCGTTTAGCGATGTCGCACACTCATTAAACGCCAACGCAGCGTTCGACTCGTTTTCTTGCTTAGGTGGCATGTAAAGCGTGTGTGCGTTACTTAGTACCGGTTGCTACGTTTTATGAACATTGCAAAATTTAATGGCGGGCGCGTAAAACAAAATGGGCCACGGGGGGCGGTCATGACTTTATAATCTACACCCTCACGTTGACGTCAAATATAAAACGCGCATAATAGGTTCGTTCGATTGATGTCGATGGCTGATGATGAGCAACAGTAAACAACGGTCGTAAATATCGCGCTAAATTGCGTCGTTTTCGATGTCAAAGAGCTTGATGCGACAGCGTCCGCGGTTTTTATTTCATTTTTTCAATTTGTTTGCGTATTAAATACTTAATCCTGGTGGTTTTCTTGATAAGAGGACCACAAAATACTCTCCGCCAGCAGACAACCGAATGGATAGAAAGACCCCAAGTAAATCCATTTAATAAATTGCTTGGTTTTTAATTTCTCTGTTGCAATTTTGAGAAAGCGCTCCGCTATAGTGTTGTATGCAGTCTGACTTTGTGCAAGATGTGTGCAAGACTATTATTTTGATTGCTTGCAGTTGGCGTTAGCGTCGCGCTGCTGAATTCACTTTCATCTGCGCCGCAAACACATCCAAGGCGATGCCACTTCTTCCGGCCAGACCACTCATCCTCCTCCCCATGGGGATTTCTCTGCTTAGCTTTACGAAACGATAAAGTCAACATTATCTCTTTCCAATTTATCCAATTTATGTCCGAATACCTTCGTCTCAAATTAGAATTGAGAATTATATTTATTTTCTTTTCCTTTCAAGTAATTAATGTGGGGATTTATGGCTTTCAACACCAAAACGGGGCGCCGTTCATGTTTAAGCGCAATTTATTAAATATTATTCCGGGAACGGGGGTGTAGGGTGTAGGGTAGTCGGTTGGTAATTTGCAGATTACGTCAAGAAGCCCGGCGATAACGCGCCGGCAAACAAAACGTTCGTTTTATGCGTTTCGCGCACGAGCTGCGCCACCACTTTGAGCGCAGGATAAATAGTGTGCAATTGTGCAGTCGTCCTGTGTGACTGCGGCGGTGGGTGCAGGGCCCAACCCGCACGCCAAACACGGTAAAGGAGTTACTGGCTGCGCCCATGGCTGCCATGCAGATTGTATTTATTGCCAGTGCGAATGCTATATGGGGCTGGATGTGCACATACGTACGAACGAATGCACATTCCCCGGAGCGCCGCGGTATATCTTATGTTGTATATGTCGCTAGATTAAAATTATAATTAGACTTTGACGAGAGAACAAAGACCAATTGCAGATTTGCTGCCAGTGCTGCGCTTATGAATGAATAAATTTAAATTAAATTATACTAATTGTAAGTATGTGTGCGTGGAAATTTCTTAATTAATACTTCGCAATATTAATTGCGATGCGGAGGTTAATAAAATTTACATCAAAGTCGTTTATAGGGCGAATTATAAATAAGCGTCCGAATTTGCATTTTTTTCATTTTGTTCGGCGGAATTAATTTCGATCCGCTGTAATTGTCTCGCTGACGCCAAAGTCATTCGTCTCTCAATCTCTAGGCAATTTATTGCAAGCCGTCGCGCGGTGGGTTCGTCTTCATTTTTGTTTAATTTCGTGCCGCAATGCAAATGCAAACACACTCCCACTACCATTCTCAACCCCTCATTTTGTTTATTTAATTTTCGCGACCATTAGCATATTCGTATATTTTTATATATGTTATTCTTTTTAATTTGCCTGCAGATTCTTTTATATCTTCATTTCGTAATTGCAAAATGAGATTATACGCACAAAACGATAACATTTGGTGGATGATTTCATTGATGGACTGACAAGTTAATGCTCCCCGTCCGCAATAATAATCCTAATAATAATCCTTAATAGTATATTTTCGACCCCTCTCTAGCCATTGCCCTTCATTGGCCGCTAAACACTAACATTTGATATTCTTTCATACTCCTCTCCCTTCCTGGTCATCACGACGAACATTAATATCAGCAGTTTTCATTATGTCCATGCCCGCAATTAAACGACGCAATGCATAATGGCATTGAATAAAAACGGACGCACCCGCAATTTTCGATTTTAATTCATTCGCAACGAGCGCACTCGCTGTATTTTTATTATATCGCATTCGAAACACACGCGGCGGGAAGCGCACAATACGCTCGTTCTCGTTCGCGGCGCCAGCAAGCGTAAATTAAAAATAAATCACAACCCCTTTGGGTTGGGGGTTCGGGTGGGAGGAGGGTGTGTGTGTGCAGCCAGCACCAAACAATTGTATTCGCCGTCAACGGCGGCGGTGGCGCGCAGCGACAGGAGCACACTCGGGATGCACACAACACTGGCTCCTGTTTGGGGGGTTGTGTAGTACTAGAGTTGGTTTGCTTGCTTGCTTGCTTGCTTGCAACAGGAGCAGCAGCAGTAGCAGCGCAACAATGCCATTCTATTGAAACGCACTTAACGACACATATTACCAAAGGGGGTGGCGATCCACCCCTGCGGGCGTTCATTATTCGCACGCGCCAGAGGGTGAGCCCCATTTCTGCATTTTCAATTTCGCTGAATGCCCAAACTTTACTCTCCAACATTTGCTATACGTTGGTTTTTTCCCCACTTCCCCATTTTGTCATTTATAATTTGCGATTGGTGATTAAAACAGTAATAAAACAATAGTTGAAATATTAAAACTCTGGATGACAGGTGGCCGGTGCAAACTATAGACTAGAAGGGTAAAAACGAGGGGAAAAGTGCGCAATCACATCAATCAGCAAACAGATCAAAGTTTCGAAAAAACAACCCCCGCCGCGCATTCAATACCTACATCAATCTAAATGTATATAGGGTGTCGATGGAACATCCACCTGGCTGCTGCCCTTTCACCCTTTAACCAACGTTATTGATTAAGTGATTTATATCCATATCCCTCCACGTAAATAATTTCATTCGGTCGATTTCAGTCTTTTTTGCATCCCCCAGACATTGACTCTTAACCTATGACTATATGTATAGCCTCAAATATGCATGAATGTCGCTCGCAAACCCTCAGCAACTTTATATCCCTGTCGTCTCCTCCGCCACATTCCGTATTCCGTGTCTGGCGCGCTGTTTTAATCAGACTTCCAGACTGCTCTTGAATGGCGAGACGACCGCCGCCACCCTTGTGCGCGTGGTAGGTTAGGGTCGCCTTGCAACATCTGTGCATCCTATTATATTTCACATTCCAACTTTGTGGCAGAATCAAAAATCATCAAATACCCATCCCGGAGAGTCGTGATTATCTTCCTCGCGATTCCCGGTTCAAATGTCATCGTACAAAATGATTGTGGTCATAAATTCTCCGGCGTTCCCTCCCGAAAGTGGCAAAAAATGCGCCCCCAAGAAAAAAGTCTAAAGCAGACATTGCAGGATGGATAGAAAGAATCGCGCACCCCACTGGAATTCGGCAAGGGATTAGACACGAGGGTGGTAAGCACCATGCTAGTACATCCCCTCGCACACTACAACTAGACATGATGATTATGATGAGAGCGAAAAAGTCCGCGCGTACGTAATTGCAATCGTTTCATCATTCGCACAAATGCGACGCAACCCCTCGTTCGGTCGCATGCCGACGACATTTGTTATTGCCGTCCGTCCCGTTGCATTGCAATGTTGTTGATCCGCGCAAATCCCTTTCTGACAATGTACTACTACCACCCGTATTTGATAGCTATCAAAATGGTGGACTTCCCAACCGCCATCTATCACCAGGAAGATTGTTAAGAGGTTATGATTTCGCGTGCGTGGCGCAATTTTCCGCGCTGAATGCACACTTTCGCTAATGGCCACATATTCATAATACACTTTCACCCGAATCGAAAAGGCGCGCAAGCTACGAAGTCCGAGAAGTGGTGCGCCGCATCCCTTTGAACGCCTAATTTGACCTCTTAGAAAAATACTCTTCTGTATTTTTTCTTAACGCCCTTGCTGGAAATGAACGAAGCGAAAACTTTTTCGCCCAAAGCGTATTTATATCAGGTGGATTGTCGACAACATTTCCGCGTTGAATGGAAGACAAAATGACCGGACTAAGTACTACTACGATTCTAACCTCGCTCGCCGACTATAGAAATATAGATGGCGTTAATGATAGCCGCTCATAACGGGAGCGGTGACGTTTGCGGTTAGGTAATGCGAGCGGGCATTATTAATGGTCGTTTTTATCGGGGGCGAGGGGGGTGGCGCCTTCATTTTAAAGCAATATTTCCACCGTCCGTCGTTCGTCGCGTCGAGAGAGCAAAAAGCGAAGCGATAAATATCCGGCCGCGTTGTTTTCGCTCCGGTTCGAAATATCGTTATTAATTTCGCGCGCAAAATAAATATTTGCCCGGCGCCTGCACTTCCGGAAAAGGGGTGCTGCGCAAACGCACAACTAGGAATTTAACGGTGGCGATGGCGTTTATTGAAAAACATATTTTATCGTTTTTAATGACCATGGCTTCGACGCCACCCCACGGCGAACATCGTACCAACTTTACAACAACCACCGCATCGTGCAACTAACAGCAAGTGCACCCTACTATCAGCTATCAACATGTCCGGCGTTTAGTGTTGTTGGCACGCTCTGTGTGTATGCGTGGCTGTGCTATATCAACTCGTTTTACTTTCCTTGGTTATTATTATGGGCAAGCTTGCATGTATACAAGACGCGTTGTACGCCATCTCTCCCACCGGACGACGATGGCGGCGGTGATGTTTATGACGGCGCCGCAACGCGCTAAGGAGTCCGTGTGCGGTCTTAAATTCACCCGGAGTTTATTAAATTCGCACGCATTTTGCGCCCGGGGCAGTAAACCACAACGCTTTCCAAGCGTTGTCGCGCGTATAATGAATAACAAATAAATCAAAATTAATTGCGACACGATCCGTCACGTTCTAGGTTATAGCACATCAAACTAACCGTGATAGCGAAAATCTCCCCGCACGAATGCAATTTATTAGAGAAATTTTATTGATGGAGCTGAGATGGCTGAGATAAATATTCACTAGGCAACACTAGGCGCTGTGTAAGCAGTCTATGAATATTTATGAAAATTACGCGAAACTTTTAAGTTTTAATAAATTCATGGTAATCTTTAGTAATTTCGTCGTCCTCTCAATGTACACGCTTTATGCATTGGGTAATTTGGCTGCTGAATCGAGTGATAAATAGCTGCTAGATCTGCCATATTTCGTTACACTTTTATTCGGGCGCGATATGCTCCTTGGGGACTTACACCGGCGCGGCGTGGGGAATGTTGCGTATGCAAATGGATAAAGTAGCAGAAAAAAGACGTGAAATTTGCGAACTGGGCGGCTTGCAATTGCCGCCTATTCCCTCAAGGGAAATTCACCCTCCCCCCCAACAGCCACGGTGGTCCTTGATATATCTATGTAGATTTGTTTACATTGATGTCATCCACCGCCAACCCACGAATGAAGAAGTGCAAAGCTCTCGGTGGAATAAAATGTATTATAAAAACGCTCGAGATTAAAATGTATTAGAAGGACATTAACCGTCATTTATCAAGTGGCCGAAGTGTATTTTATGTGTGGGGGGGAGACGCTGGTGATGATTCATAGCGCAGCGGGATGATTTTAATTATTCACCCCTTTTACAGTAGGTTGCTACGTGCCATGATCATCCGGCGAGAATCAAGATCCAGATCCATTTCGTCCTTTTTCAACAAGTCACGCCCGAATGGAGTCGTTAGTTCATTGATCTCCACCATCCCCTTATTGTCTTTGTTTTGCCCAACAATGGAATCTTCAATTCCTCAACCGCGGAGAACCATAACGATTGAAATGAAATGTGTAAGCGTAAATCTTTGGCTAGCAAAATAGTCACACATGTGACGGCCATCACGCTACGTTTTAGTACACTCCGGTTTCACTCTCAGCCCGGTCGTGTCTCTTTATTATAATTTGCATTCTGCTCCCGTTCCATATTCCCTATTATTATTCCCATTACGTCCTTTAAACTGTTTCACTTTCTCTCCATCTCATATCAAGCCTCCCTTGAGGTCCAGCTAGTTTCCACCCTTTGTTCCCGCCGCCGCGCCGCCAGCTGGTTCCCGCGAAGGGCGGATACAAATAGGTGACGATGAACGCGATGCGAACCTTATAAGGGTTCCTCTCCCTCATTTGCATAAACGGCCCCGGACACAGGATGCTGGACTTGGGCTTGGCGGACCGCTCCCTCCTAATCGAGTATCACGCGACAAATAGAATATGTAGAACGTGTTCTGTTCGTTGGCGGGGGGTTTGTCTAGGGCGTGAGCTAATCACTAGTCAAGATGAAACAGTCCTAATCTACTTTTCACTCCGAACAGCATGGATATTTTTCATATAAGTGCTTATTACGCAAAACGAAGAAAAGAAGAAAAATTATTTATGAGGCGCCAATTCATGAATAATTGCGCAACGAATAACTGGAGCACCGGTAATTTATCGCCTCGATAAAAACGGACATAAATCAAGTCGACAATAAACGGTGCATAAACGACAATATAATGGCAAAAACAATTTCTGAGTGATCATTCTTTCTTGCCACCTGCGCCTCTGTAAGAAATTCGAATTGAAATAATGCCGCGGTTAATATGTTATTCATTGTAAACGAGACCGCGACGCGCGAGATGCAATTAAACCAGATTTAACAAATTGGGAGCAATGGGCTGCCGCCATTGCTGCTGTTGTTGTGTGATTGTTGTATTATTTATCACAAGTACGAGCGTAATAGAATGTATTGTAATAAATTTCGTTGCGTGTTGTCGAGTGTCAGTTTGCGGTTAGAGGTCGTGTGTTGCACACGCCGTTAGACCGTTATAGTTACACCAATTCAAATTCTAATCTAATTTAAATGAAATAATTCATCGTATAATTTATGCTATGAGAGCCGCTCATACTCGTATAATATTGTAATGCTCACTTGCAATACGAGTGCCTACTTGTAAGCTTGTACATTCGCCATCGTCTTAAGTATTGCTACTAAGATAAACCTTCTTAATTATTTATTTAAATGCAATGATTAAGATTACTATCGATAAATAAACCGAAATACCAACAAGGTAATTATTATCAAAATGGAATCAAATTTAACTTTGGAACAACCAACAGATCTAGTGCACTTATTCTTCAACACCTTACAGTATAATGAGTTGCGCGGAAGACCGGTAGCCACCATGCAACCTACAACTTCAACTCGTTCTCATATGCATTTTACATGAGCCGTCGTCGTCAGTGCAAGCAACGGTATTCTGACGATTGCGTTTAATTAAAATATTAAAATAAGATTGCGGGCGCAACGCTGAAGAAGTGTTACGGAATCAGTTGCAAAGGAAGTGCGCACGACAATTTGCATACACCGGTCGTTCGTTCGTTGGCAGTTTCGCTGCAAACCCAAAACTCAGGTTTTGTAAGTTTGCGAACGATAATAATAAGACTAAGTACATGCCTGGCAAGTTTGTATATTTAATCCGGTGGCATACAAGTTGGCACATTGTTACAATTACGGGCTGCGCGCGCGCGCGCGAGGGTGTTGCACGCATGCCTCGGTTAGTTAAGACTTGTTTACGCAACGAACAAATATACATATACATATATTTGTGAAGAATAGGGAGGTTTTGGCCCCGGTTGTTATTATTCGCCAACACGAAGAGCGAGCTGTTCGCTCCTTCTGCACTTGTTTGATTGCTTCGGTTGCAACTTGCCTCCTATGCGGACTGCGCTCGCATGTTACATAAGTGCCCGTCGATAATGATTAAAATATAAACAAAATGTTAGGGCGCTCGGTTACTGATTGCTTGATTGCAAGTACAAAACGTCGAGTTTCTTTCGAGCATCGAGGAATATACACGCAGAGAAATTGTAATAAGTTGGAAGGAATATAATAAAAGTGATTGAAAGAAAACGTCCAGAGACCTGGGCGGATAGGAAAAAATTGCGTTCTAACTGCAAATCCTGCAAATGGAAAAGATCGAAGAAAAAGGCGTTTGTTAATGCAGAAAACAGGAAATTGAAGTTATAATTACATCGTGAGTAGTATACAAAGTCCTTCTCATTCACGCGTGTTTGCTTATGCAGCTTGGAGTTTGAGTAGTAGATGCTAGCTACATTTAGCTGGGTATTATCGGATGCTGTTTGCCGCTCAGTGGATAATTTTTATATTGCATTGCGCTCCGGTTGGCGCACGGTAGCTAACGATGGAGTTTATGTAAATTATGCAAATCGCAAAATAAACTCGCGACTGCAAATGCAGAGGATGATGCATCTCATCCTCTCCCATTCATCCTATTTCTGAACCGTACCTGCAGCGTACGCGTATATATTTGAATCGGGGGCGCAAGGAAAACAAACGCGCATAAAATATGTAGTTTAAAATGGCTGGCGCAGGCGAGGAAAAAAATGATTGCCGGCAGCAGATATAAGTTTATTGCTGTATTTATGTTTGTTCTATGCCATGCACCGCGCAACATCCAACATCCGACATGAGCAGATGATTATTTGCGTTATTTATTTTAATTTTGCATTATTTATTGTAGTTTCTTCCATTGACGGCGCGATTACATACAGTTTTATAACGTGAATTTGCAATTTTATATTATTCATAGACATGGAAGAAAATTGAATAACTAATTCTCCATGTTTTCCTATCTAACCAATAAGGATTGATAGTTTTATTTTATCTAAATGCAATTGCTGAGAAAATTTATACTAATTCAAAGCTCACAACCTAAACGCACGAGAAAAAAACATACAAATTACAAAAAATAAACAAAATCTACTACCAAAACCCACCACCCCCAAAGCAGGAGAAGAAAGGATTGCAATTATCTTAAAACTAATAATATTAATTTGATGGTCTGCTCGACATTTAATTGAATTCAACAACAAACTAGAGTCAGACGACAAATTAAGAATTGTGCAAAAATACAAGGTAGGAAATAAGGATCATGAAAGGACCTAAATGCGAGAGAGCCCACTTCTCGCCACGCAAAACTAAAATCACTTTCTTCTTCACCTGAAACCGGAAAAATACATACATACAAAAATAAATAGCTAAAAGGGTTGGGAAAGTTAAGGAGTATACTTAAAACTAATGCGCTCTATCAGTTCCAACTAACCTTTTTCCCTGCCTAAGCAATTCCAGCTTTTTCATGTTCTTACTGCAAATCGCCGCTACTTTCTATCAATTACCGTCGTGATCGCGTTTGGCGATTTGCAAGATTTGTATCACGAATGATACCCACAGATTGATTGTGCTTGCAAAGATTTATTTGTGTGACCAAACAGGACGCTCCCCGAAGGGTTGCGGACAGTGGCCCCGAGACACCCGTCTTCGCGAGCGAATGCCCCAGATTTAACACACGCACACATATGTTGAACAGTTTTAAGAAAAATATGACAGAGAAAGAAATTAAGCAAAACCGCAAGCATGCGGAAAGGATAGAAAAGATTGTTGCTCGATGCCAGCAGGATGAACGGCGGTCATCTAGCTGGCACCGAGCTGCGGCTGCACCGTTTGTGCCCGCGAAGAGGTTGCGGCCCGTCTCACGACGCCTATCGACGGGCCGATCGGTGGAACGTTTTCAGACAGGCAATCTGAAGCAAACGTTCTTTGATTTATAAAGAAAATAAGGAGGAGGTGTGCCACGTGTGCCATATATCGTATTTATTTGGTACCGTCGTTATTCCTCTCTCAAACTATGAAAGAGGTGCGACAGTAATGTTGATAGTATTATCACAGATTGTATTTGTAATCTTACACACAACTTTGTTGCATATGTTTGTTTTTGTGTGATTTCTGCTTCGTGGCACAATTAAGGAAAGGTGAGAGAATTGGGTGAGTGAGTGAATTATAAGCAAAATTAAATTGACTTTAGTTTGGAACTCGTAATTCAAAAGGCATCGTCTTATAATTTTTGGTGAAGTGAAAATTAATGAAAATTTATTGATTTAATTAGAAATTATTTAGGAAATGCGATGAAATAAACTACTCTCTTGAATTATGAAAAATATTACTTGTTTTGTTTGGAACACTAGCCTTGGGACTTTTGTATTTGAAAACACGGTTGTCCTGAAGGGACCCACATAGAAATACAATATAAGAAGCTACTAAGGGAAGAAAACATGTAAAACCAAATTAGCGATCAATTTAAAAAAACATCGACTCATATGTGATGGGTCCCGTTTCAAAAGCAGGATGGACTAGCCACCGGCCAAGGACATGATCTCGCATACGTGTCCTCAAACGACTACGCATGCAAAACCACCCTCCGATCGATGGCTTCACCACTACCACACCTGATCTTCTCCTGAGGAAGGGACCTCCTCAGGAGGAGTTTGATGAGTTTCTTCAAGCTGTTGACTGCCACACGTTCCGCCTAGTTGTTGTTTTCGCTCCTCCTCTTTAATTGTCTTTAATTATTTTTCATAGTTCTTGACACTGCACTCGCACTTTTCTACCGAACTATTTCGCACACAATCCGATATAGACTATTAAAACTTCCGTATTTGCGTCCACTCTGGACTAAGTTTTACCGATCACGCACTGCACTTTGAGTTCCTAGAAATGAGAAAGTAAATTGTATTAGTTATACATTATTAAAGTATGTGTTAAATTAGAAATGTGTAGCATAATTGTTTTACTCATGCAATGAGATAAATTGAAGTAAAAAGTAAGCTCACCATTCACATGAGATGCAGGTATCCACGGTATGGAGATCTGGACCTCGTTTCCTGTAAAATACAACTAGCTTGATTAATAAAATGGCAAAGAAACAATATACCATGAAAAATTCTGGAATAAAATTCGGGTTGGCGTTTACCCAGTGCGACAATAATTTGATGCTGTCCATTTTACATGCAACCGCTGTGCTGCACCATGACAAATGCCGCGCTGATGTTGCTTTCTTAGTCCTGATTCTCGTCGTTGGTCGCAATTGCTGCATTTTCAGGATAGATGAAAGAAATGATACTTATACCAAATCCAACTGGTGTTGCTTTTCTTCTTCTAGCAGAAACCATGCCGTCGACTGTTGCCGGTGTACTTTCTTGTGAAGATGCTTGCCGAATTCAGTTTGAAATTTGTCGTACTCTGGATGAGTGAGTGTATCGTGAAAACTGGTGTAATATACCAACCATTTTCACCATTCCATGTGTGTTTGTACACTTGGCCGCTCAATTTCCATGTCCTGTTGGAATTGCAATTGGAATTAATATTAATCTTACAATTTAAATAGTTTTACGTCAGTTTACCTGTGTTCACCTGTAAATGTGGTGTAGTGCATCCCACCCACCCGCCAATTTGCACTATTTTCGCAGCCTCCCTGATGACAACATTGTATGCTGCACCTCTCTCGCAAGATATTCAGAAACATATTCGTCGAGCGCAGCTGGACGTCTATGTCAGTTTGCTGGTCTTGCTGTTCATTGCTCAGAAAATTTTCAAATGTTTCTTCAGCATCCCTCAGCCGTTTGTAGATCGACGAAGATCATGCGTAATAATTGAAAAAACGTACTTATCTACTATTTTTTTTCTCCGATTTGGTTGATATTTTCCATGTAGAACTCCTGGAGTTAGTATATTTCGTCCGCATTTGAAGGACGAAGGACACACGGTAATCGACGACGGCTTATGATGTACAAGGAGAGCTTCTCCCCTTTGCTGCTGTTTCGTGGTATTCCACTCCCATTACAATATTTACAATGCTTACAATGGCTTACAATGGCCTTCAATCCAGCCGCCAAGCGTACAAGGAAATAAAGAAAACAGGAAGGAAAAAAATTACTTAGCTGCATTATGCTTCTAGTTGGCATTAAGCATCGCGGCCAGCTACTACTGCGATGCTCATACCACTTGCAGCAGACGATTCCTGCTCCTGGTGGCGCAGCTGATAAAGCAGTGCGACCACTCATTGCAGTTAGCATAACTGTACCGGTGGTTATCGCCAGATTGAACTTATTATATTATGTCCGCATTCGTAGGACGAAGGACACACGGTGACCGACGATGCGAACTTATGATGTATAAGGAGAGCTTCTCGCCTTGTTCTGCCAAACGCTGCATTTCGTCTACTCCCATTACAATGCATACAATGCTTACAATGGCTTACAATGGCCTTCAATCCAGCCGCCATACGTAGAAGGAAATAAGGAAAAAGATTTACTTATCTGCAATTTGCTCCAATTCGGCATTAAGCACCGCTGCTAGCTCGCAGCAGACGATTCCATGAAGTATATCAACCTCTTGGTGGTGCAGCTGATAGAGACGTGCAACCACTCTTTGCCGTTAGCAAAACTGCATACCATCAACTGCTTTGCACCGGTGGTTATCGCCAGATAAAACTTATTATAGTTTTTCCGCATTCGTAGGACGAAGGAAAAACTACGATCGACGACGGCGATAACGAACAAGGGGAGCTTCTCCCCTTGCTCTGATAGCTGCTGTGTTTCGTGGTATTCAGCTTCCATTGACCACCATAAATGTTGCTACCATTGCAGCGGAAGGCTTACGATGCCGCCGCCAAAAAATCTTGAAAATATTACCCTCCAGGACATTCAAACATCGCCGCTGCTGCCGCTGCCCACCAACAACAAGATGTGCCGCATGATGCAGCCGGTGTAGTGAACTCCTTCCGGCTACAGCTCTATTTACAATGCAAGAAAACCACAATGAATTACACACGCGTCAATGCGAATTGATATGCAAATGCTTGTCGACCAGAACAACGACGAGCGACAAATATTCACCGTCGGCGGTCGGCGCGCGGAGACAATAAGGTGTTTGTAAAAATCTACCTGCTATCGGCGATAAATCTCGCGTGCCCACCGTCTGCGCGATAACCACATCCATTCAACATCTCGCCTAATCCAAAATTTTAGAGGCGCGGCCATCTTTGGCAATGAAATCTACCTCAATCGCGATAGCGTACGGCATCGACGCACGCTGACAATGTGTGAATCGAAGACCAACATAATCATGCACAACTCACCTTTGCAACAATCGCCGTTACGAAGGAAAACATCTCCGGCGAACACACACGCAATCAGCTCGATGCATATTATATCACATCACTGAAACTGCTCCACTAATTGCTGCAGAATAATTGATAACTACGCAGTTACGCAGCGCGTGTTGCACTTTGCTCCTTGCCCTTCTTTGCGCCGACGGCTACTGGCTGCTGCGCAGTGTTGCGTAGTAGGTGCGTTGCGCATGCGCGTGGGGGGAAACGTTTGCCAAATTTTGCGCTGTTGTCAAATCACCCTAAAACAATTCAAATATGTAAATTACTAAAGATAATTTATAAATTTATATTTTAGCAACTCCACCATTAAATTAACTCACGATTCAATCAACGATAAAAACAGGTGTGCTTTTGTGTAACCAACTAATTGGATATCTTCTTCCGAGGCTTCCTTTGCACTTCTTGGAGCACTGCATCTGTTTTACGGGGGGTAGGTTGATGGCCTAACCCCCTAACCCTCCTCTTTTTTGATCCGGGCTTGGGACCGGCACTGGCAGAGTTTAACAAAATTGCAAGTATGTCGAAAATCGATTTGAAAATGTTAAATTTCCAACAATATCACAGTTCACGGTTTTAAACTTGAATGTTTCATAGTTACATGAAAAGTTTAACAGCAAAAGATATGTTTTTATTTCTATTTACTAATCCGTTTAAATTTGTACGCAAAACGCACCAATTAAATGAATTTACATAAATTCATAGCATGTCCTTACCTAACCGAATAAACTTATATGAGGAATTAAAGTAGAGAAGCCGTATTAGCAACACGTGCATGCGCATATCTTCATTATCATTCTGTTATCCTTGCCACGGTCCAAAACGGATGCAAACACGCCAGCAAGGCGCCCGCTAATGCCGTCATATTCCGCCGTAACTAATATTAACAATAATATTAATAAAACGCATGTACGCTAAACCCTTTCACGCCATCCGCGTTCACAACCACCGCCGCGTATTTGATATCAAAACAACGGGGGTGCGAAATAGTTTCGCAACGCAGGTACGTAGCTAATAACAAATAATTGTAAGCAAGGAATGCGGCGTGGAAATAGTAATAACGGTATTAGGAATATCATCATCATTACGATATCAACGGTGGAGAAAGAGCAAAGCGGCGAATGAGAACAAATTGTTTTAATAAACACCACCGGAGCTTCGTGCGGGGGGTGTGAAACAATAACGTTCGGCCATGTACGCGCGCGGAAGAGAAATTGAGTAAAAGAGGGAATGAGAAGAGTTGAAGTATATTAATACTACTTCGTACAATGTTCGAAATAATTGCATCAGCGATTCGTTCGCTCATCAGGGTGTTCGTGCGGCCATTGTTCACCGCAATGGCCGACAAATATTCCTGCACGCCCTTCGCCCTCAGAAACAAAAACATTGATACGAATAATTCAAAAGAACGCCGCCACGCAAACGAACCAACACAATATGCGCGGAGGGGGTGCAAAACAATGCGCGAACATAATGCAAACATTAGTCTTCGACAAAACGAACCAACGAACGAATGGTGACAAAAACAAAGTTGATATACTAATAATTGTCGGCGGCGGGCGCGTCGAATGAACTTCGTAATGAAATGAATCAGTCACCAGCAAGTGCATTTAACCCAATTTGCGCGCGGTAAACTTATTAAGCGAAAAGTTCACAAGAAGAAATGAAGATTATTGAGCGTGAAGAAATAATCGATTCATAAATGGCGCGTGTGGAATGTTCTTGGATTCAAAACTTGTGCGTTCTTTCTTTTGCGTACGTTGCAATTTTTCTTGCATACCAGCGCTGGGGTGTATTATTGCTGGCGGTGGTAGTGTGCGACAATAGAATTTCCTTCATTGCGATAGTTTGCATTTCCATTACGCAGACGGCGATGGCGGTGGCGGCAACCGGCAGGGGATGTAAGTCACTTTGTCACACATAATGTAGCCCAGCCGCCTTCGCGGTTATCACGAGCGAAATTCCAAGAAAACGAAAATGAAGAACAAGTCCACGAAGAAGACGAGAAGACGTGGAGGAAAAGATAGCAAGAGTAAGCGTTTGGTAGCAAAGATCGAAGGAGGGCGGTGCGGTGGTGCGTTGGTTTGGGAGTTGCAACCGTTGTCGGTGGTTGTAACTCGTTACAATCGACAGCGTTTCGCAGAATGCGGCGCTGGGAATAAAGTGACGTTTGAGATTGCACACCGATTTCGTGGCGAACATCAGGGAACACATATCGGAAACGTCTTTAATATACTGAGCATGGGCGTAGCCAGCTCAAAATGCAAGGTGGGGCAGACACATTGATTTTTTTTAATACCAAAGACAATATTTGAGTTTTATTTATTGAATTAACGGATTAATAGTTTTCTAGGGTT
>JARJDR010008746.1:0-16917 GCA_030264135.1 Myllaena sp. GC000078 | reverse complement strand
TGCAAAAATAATTTTCTCATTTCGAGCTTGTCAGCGTTTATTTTTCATTTCTCATATTATTGCAATTGATTATTGCTTATTCTTTATTACATCCAATTCTTTTCATTTCACGGTCGACGACGGTGGTGGTGGTGGCGCATGAAAAAGTTTCCCGTACGGTAGTTTGGCCATTGTGAGAACATTTTATGTAACTACTGGTTAATTATAGGAATCCTGGCGCAGATAAAGGCATGTCTATTGGGCGTCATCCGCGAACGCAAACGCGCGCGGGCCGCGGTCGTCACTTGAGTGTATGAATGAATTGAGCAATAACTCAGAAACAGTTACACACGTTTAATTATATACTTGTCAGTCCTTCATAGTGTAATCGATGCACAATTGACATGTTGTTCGGAGAAGCTCTGCGGCCGGCGGCGCGGCGACGACTGACGCATGCCAACAGCTCGCCGCCGCGTAATTAATGCGTTCGCAATGATGTTTCAATTCAAGCAGGTGATAACAGGATGTTGTCAATTAATCTATTTAATTGTTCATCATATCAAAAACTTGCTTCCTGACTGCGTAGGAAATGGTGCGCGGTTTGCTGTTATGTTTGAAACTTTCCTTTGAAACGCAGTGGCGCGGTTTTCTGCACGTGAGAAAAACTTTAAAGTAAAAGCAAATAACTTAAGAGTATTTTCAAGCCCTTAACTGATTCGGTATGTGCAATTCTCCACTGGCTGAATCAAACAAATGCATAAAACTTTTAGTTTTGAATTCATTTAATTTTGATTTAATTGCGCATATAAAGACAATTTTTATTTAATTTAGTGTAATATTAAATAATATGAAAATGATGTGTCACTAAAGTAAAATTCGTTTTAGTGATCGTTGCGAATCCTGTAATTTGTTTGCTCAGTCGGAATTCATAAGAATCTTCAAGTGCGCGCGTGTAGTACTACAATCGCAAGCACTTTACAAAGAAATAAACGTTTAAACTACATATGTCTATTCCATCCGACCAGTATTGTATGGGGAAGGTGGAAAATAGGCGAAAAAAAATTCACTTGCTTGCTAATTACCTGCAACTTTCAAAGGCAGCGATGCTTTTATTTTAACAATATATGCCGCATATGGATGCATATGGATTGTGCAGTGTACCAAATAGAACAGCAATCGGCGCGCAGTTGATTCGTTTGTTGTGCGCGAATTATTTGCATTCCCATCGCGGGCATTATAACAAATGCACATCGCGCATCAATCGATACTCGGAATTGCAATTACATATTGCAGCGACATACATTCTTCATCTATTATATTTGATGCAGCTGCAAGTGGACGAAGAAGAAACTTTACAAAAAGTACTTGTTATTATTCTGATTGCAGTTGTATTACAAATACCCGGAATGCACGGAATGTTATTATTTGTTACAAGTACAAAATCTATTGAAAACGTTTTTATGCGCGTTAAAATCCGAAACAATATTTATTATGCATTCGGAAAAGAAACATTAATACACGTTCAAATTTACAACAGACACTTTGGTTTGTTGCAAACGTTTGCGATTGGATATTATAATGTACCATCATGTTGGAGAAGTTTGTCAAATACGCATTTGCAGTTAGAAATGTACCTTATTCCCTGTCGCAACATTTACCAAAGTGCTTATTTATCAAAAATTATACGTCCGTTGCCGAACAAAAACAAATCACTTGACGGCAAAACGGCGAATTCAAGTGCCAAGAAAGACCATCTGCAAATTGATAACATTTAACATTAGCGCGCACGCGCGTGTTGCTCAAGCGTGAAAAAGCCGCCGTGTCGCGCGTTCAGGCGCGCACCCAAGAAAAGTGTACAGTTTCATATTTGTGATTAATTAAACAGTGGGTATAGGCCCCGGTGTGTGGCGCACGATACTGTTATGTGGGAAAGTGTTGATGGTGCTAGATCTTCATTTGCATATTAAACACGGCGCATCACACGTTCCGCGAATATTAATAATAATTCCGCCAGAAAACCCTTCGTATTTGTGCGCGCGCGCGAGCGCTAAAGATTTTTGTCCAATTTGCAATTTCAGTTATATATTATGCGATTTCACGCGTATAAATTAAGCGCCTAGTGCGCTCGCAAGGAAGAGAGGAGGAATTTCAAGCATTTCGAATTCGCCGCATGCGTTCGTTCGTTCGTCCGTTCGTTCCTATGGCTCGCACGAGCGAGCGAGCGGAGCGCCACAGCCAACCGGCGCGCGATAACAATGCGTTTTGTTAATGCCGTGTGGCGAACGTCGTGCTCATGTGTGCAATATTTTCGCTAATAGAAATTCCCCGAGTGCCATTTTAATTGTCGAAACTCAATAAATACTTTCAATTTAAAATATTAATCATCTCTCTTCGGCGCGGCGGCGCTGCGTGCCCACATGCGAAAATGCTAATGGGCCGGAAATGTAATTAAGTAAGAGAATCTATCCGCACGGCGACAGCGCCATCGAATTGATTTAAATGTTGTTGCGTTGTTGGGTAAAATGCGCCGCGCCGGCATGAATTTTCAGTCGAATGCAACGGAATGTTATACGATATGCGTATTAATATGCCAGTGAGTGGGTGCACGAAAATTAGTGGACGCAATCTTGCGTGAAATGCGGGAAGCGTGCTGCTCTTTAGCTGTCGTATGCGCGTGTGTGTGTTTTATACGCAACGGACGTGTAAAAAAACTCGAAATGTGGCCGGGCTGTTGGTGACTCCTGAAGCGCGACGCCCCAATTGCGAGCGAGTTAATGACAATTTGAAGAAATGGCGTGTGCCGAGATCGTTATTCGAGCCAAAACAAGAGCATTCGGACAACATATGGTGGGGCTGGTAAAGAGCTATCGCATTTGTTGGTACATGTAGGTATAAACTGAAATTTTTCGGGAGAAGCCTTAAAATGCTTGGTGATTGTGACAAAAATGCAATTAGATATTATACGATGGGATGAAAACTAGTTTTCAATTAAAATCCAAGCATTAACGATACAATTCGATAATATATCGTTGCGTTTTATTACATCATTACGAATAGCGCGCATTGCGGCGGAGATTAGAATGCCGGCAAATTTGCACGATTAATTGTGCGATACTATTTGATGTGTGCGCATAATGAAACGCAATCGCGCGCCACCAATGTCGATGTCGATGCCAACGCCGAATCATGCGAATCGTAAACGCCTTCCTTCTGCATTGGGTGTGCAAAAAGGTTTTCATTAGTTGGCAAAGATTCCTAGATGTCTTCCGGAAGAGAGGTGTGCATCAGTACACTCACTAGATATCTATTGTATGTGTTTTATGTTTTGTAGTGATGCTGATTGTGCGCGAGGTGCAATAAGCGAATATTAATATTGGATGTCGTCGGTTATTTATATGCGTGCACAAAGATGGTGGTCGTAATTAATCTCTAATTAATTTCTAACTGCGCATGGAAGCGAGTGAGCTTGGCAAACGCCGAATCGGCAATGCCGACAATCAACCATTTGAATAACGTGTCGATGTGAACATGTAGGTACTCACGAAGAAGTTGTTTTCTTGTTTGAACCTAGCTCCTTCTTTAGTGCATCTCTTTTTCAATGATTTGATATATAAGCTCATTAAGACTCCATTAGTTACCATAACGGATCGTGGTATTCATAACGTAATGATTTTTTCTTACCCTTATTTAAATGTGCTTTTTTTTCACTTAGTAAATGAATTACTATATCATTACGAAAATAAAATCTAATCGCACAAATTTCGTTTGCTCGAAGAAGAAAAAAACCAGAGTCAAATAACAACTTAATTAATTGACTAATGAAGTAAGTGGCTAACTAATAAGTTTCTTGGAAAGTTTCAATCCTCCCGAGATTGTCATGCTCCGTTTGGGCTAACACGATGAAGTGCTGCTGAAAGGCACTCGTTCACTACGTGGAAACGGCGGCCGATTGTTTACATGTGCGATTGCATGCACTATTACTATGCATGTATTTATATTGCACTTTATCTATATATCGTGTAGACCAGCAGCAGCAGCATCAACGGGTTGGTTGGTACTGTGCATCATTAGTCGCGGTCCGTGTCGAGCGTGTTCGGTACATCCATTAATACCGAAGTGGTGCGTGGAGTGCAGTCGCGTTGAAGTCGCGCGCATCCCAGCATTAAATGCGCGAGCACACCGTTCGCGTCACTCGATCATGTACGAATACATTAATTAAGCGATGAGACACGTGCGCGGTAGCGCACACGCCAGACTCTCTCTCTTCTCAACTTTGCATGCGTGTACATACCTCGTATTAGTTGCACAGGTGACGATTTTCTGTCCAGCGGCAAAGCATGCGTATTGCTTACTTATGGCACTACCAAACGGCCGCGGCGTGCGCCTTCCGCGTCACCGCACCATCCGAATCCGTAGCGCGAGCGTGTAATTCAGCAAGTTACAAGTCATTGTAAGCAATAAGTTTCGTATCAAATTGAAATACCAATTACTGTCCATATCGTGTAATTTATATTTGTCGCATTGAGCGACGGCGCGTGTTGCGTGCGTGCGCGCGCGCTACGCGCTCTGCGCCTTTTTCACGCATCATTAAAAAACGTGTCTATTGCCATCGCCATTGACTTACGGTTAATGCTCATTACACGTCTTCGCGCCCATTTGTATGCGCACGTGCAGCAAAAAACGGCGATGCGAACTAAAAGTTTACATTGCAGATTGCTATTTACGCATTTTTACACTTTTCCTTGCGCATCGAATGATGTGTCCATTTCATGGATTATTCCAAGCGATTTGTTTTCGCTAAATAGAGAACGTTTTTGTGAATCACGGCTGATATTTTGCATGCACTTTCTCCAAGATTCATAATCATGTCATTTTTATTATTCATTGTCAGATGTATTAAGAATCATAATTAAACAAGATCTGTGTGGCCATTTTTATTGACCCAATAACTTCTTTACCCCGATTTCACGTGACGGAGAAGCTTGTCAGCATGAAAGAAAGCAGAACGTATTCGCTAACGGATCGATTTAAGACCGTATAATACCACACCGAAGTAATTGCAATAGTGTTCAAGTATTTCAAGGATACATCCAACATCAACTTGAAAAAATTGCATTTATTTTTAATCATCGATCATTACTGTACTCGGTACAGTACGAACAAGCGCCAAGAATGAATTACAAAAATCCATTGATTAAGTTCATCGGTTGAACTTGGCTTTCAACTTGAGTTAAGTACATATATAAGTACATGCATGCGCATTGTTGAGGCTTACATCTTGTCAAGCGACGCGGGGATTAAGAAAGATCCATCGCACTCGACACTATGCCTCAGCACCAACCATCATCATCATCATCATCATCATCATAATCAACATCGTCATATATGACATGTAAATCATTATCACACAGCGCACCACACAGGTATTTACGGCGCCGTGCCGCGAAGACGAAAAATTTCTTCTTTAAGCAATTTAATCAATTTATTCAACGACCTGCCGACACGTAATAATCAAAACAATCAACGAAAATATTTATACATATTTGGTGCTGACAAATTGTTGTTTTTTTTCCTCATCGCCGAGTTCACTGTATTCCGCATTCACAATCAAATCGAACCGTTTTGTAAGGTGCGTGCAAGCGCGCGGGGCACGCGTTCGAATAGTGCGTTTACGCGCATCTTCTTTATTGATGGCGGTGCCGTTATGCATGATTACCGTCCAACGCTTCATACGTACGACTTGGTACAGATTGGCCGTAGTGAGCAATCTTTTCGGTATAATTATTGTCTTACCCAGCACGGTAGCATTACGGCGTGCGCTATTTGCACAACCCGTAAGCTATTTATCGACGAATCGATTTAATTACCAATTGCATTTATTAAGTAATCAATAGTCATTCATTCCAAAACATACAATAGCAGTATTTTGATAAGGAATTACAGTTGCAATTTTCAATAGTTAATTATTATTTTTGCTGTGTTTGCGGTGCAAAGAATGAAGAGAATGTCAACATGTGGTCATAGATCCGCCCTTAACTGTCCAGAACGCATCAATGACAGATGAAATATTGCTCGTACAATGCCTTCACTAATGGGGTATTACAAAACATATTGAAATTATTGAGGTGTAGAGGGAATTAGGGTGCTTGTTATTGATCACGCTCATTTGTACGACAATACTTTTCAATGTGTGACGAACAACTAACAATACATGCGTGTCGCACGCATTGATGATTTTGTTCTGTATACTCGTAACTATATGGTGTAATGTGATCAGGGAGTCAGATGGTCAAACGGCCTTACTAGAGTTGAAATTATAGCGAATACTCTTTACAATGATGGTCAAAATATTTTTTCACGTATCATAGATTCAAGTTAGGTTACTTACAAAACTTACAAAACGAATTCCGTACTTTCAGATCATCATTATTTTATCATTATGTAAAAGTACATTAGTCATACACTTAACGTAGAGTACCGTATGATTATTTACCCGCTTTGTTGTGTAACACCCATTGTTGAAACTAAATGTAAGCAAGGGAAGAAATTAAGGTGGTGTCTGTAATGATGTTTGACGATGCGTGACAGCGCGTGCTGGACGCGTGCGGAAATTCGTTGAGACTACTTACATTTCTTTACCTTTCTTACGAATAATCAAGATATTTAAATCTACTAAGAACAAAATTCTTCTAACAATTATTAACACCTCACGATGTTTACTATTATGGCGCTAGGTACTTTTTAATTTATTATACTAATTTTAATTATGCTAGTACCATCATAATATGTAATTTACAGACTAATTGAATTTTATTGGTACAATTAATGAGAGATGATCGCGTTGAGCACAAATACATGTAATCTGACAACCATATAATTTATATCCACTGATTACCGTGTAATTCCAAGTTAAAAGTTCCAGCACATGCATGTAAATACATTGGAATTAATTTTGTGTTGGCTGCTGTTCTTCACAACGATCACATTGAATTTTCTGCATTAATTATATCGATTTGATTGTCGATCGCATTTGCACCGTCATTTATTTTATTCAAATCACATCGTTAGAATAATATTGCGACTGATTTATTTATACGATAAGATACCAATTATCAAGGCACTGTGAAGTAGCAGTAGCGTTGTCGCTTTGTGATTTTGACATAGACAAACAATTCAATTAAATCGTGAGAGAATCTAAGATTCGATTCATTTTTTTTCCATTGCATAGCGATGTCGATTGATATCAGTCACCGAAAATGTCCTTTCATTCATTCTCACGCTCTAAACTCGTACAATCAAATCATTTCCTTACCATCGGTATTAATTGTGCATCATTCCCATGATACATTTCAAATACTTATTGCTATAGCCTATTTAATTTATTAAATATTTTATTTATAAATATAAAATGACAAGATTGGTTTTGGCTGAAGGAATATCGCGCTTATTTATCATCGGCCGACGCAAAGTCGACGCGTCGAGTGTTGCATTTAATTTAAGTAGCCATAAGAAATCTATCATTAACACCGAACGCTATTTATTAAGCGGCGGGGAGCGCACTTGACACCGTGGTCGGACGCATGCTCATGATGTATGTTTATTGTTCGCCACGTGAACGCTTTGAGCAAGTGCTGTAGCGCGCACACGTTATCGATGGCTTCATGTCGCCGGCGTCAATGCATATTGTTTTATTACAACGATTACATCGCAATGTATCGGTGCGTAAAATCAATATATGTAAATGAAGTTGTTCAACGCGCGACGGTGTATAAATTATGTTCGAAAAAATCACGGTGTGATGCGTAACCACGCTGCGATATGTCATAAGTTGATTCTTTTACACTTTATTATAAAATTGATTATGTTGTGCTAATAGAAAATTATGCAAATCGTCAATCGTTTTAACGCATCGTTACTTATTTAGTAAACATTTATTTATTTTAAAGTTTAGTGAAGAAACTACATTTCAAGTCAAGTCGACATTATCAAAATTTACAACGTGCATTTTTAGATCAAAATGTTATCAAGCGCATACCAAACCAATGGCAACATTCCACAGTAAAAGTTTTTACAGAAGACGCGCATTGATGAAGCAATTATTTAAATTCATCTAATGCCTTTCATGCTAACGACTTAATAATGAATTTCGATTAACCCAAACACCAATTTCACATTCAATCTGTTCATCCGGTTCGTGCTTTCATAATTTAATCCGTTTCACAATTAATTAAAAATGCACCGCAATCTTCAATTAAAAATCCTTGCGGAGTGTCCTTCGTCCTGTTGATTGATTCAGTCGTATCATAGCGTACCGAATCGCTGTGGGAACCGCACTGCTCAACAATCCATGCCATCCATCGTTCACCGCGTATAATCGTATTCTTCACGGAAAACGTCCGCGGCGTGCGCAAATCAAGTAGCGCTCGGTGCGCGTCGTAAAGGGATCAAAAGATTGCCCTCTCGGGCGCATCGCAGACTTTATTGTGCGCTTATTGGCGTTGAAATGCGCCCAATCGCTTAATAAAAACAACTTTTAACAAGACGGCCGGCATACGTGAGAATGCGAGTGTGCGTGTGTGTTGCGCTGGAAATTAATTTGCAACGCATTATTAATTTTCATTGCGGCAATGCCTGAAGGCAGGCAGGCACGCAGGCGGTGTGGGAATTTTTTCCGCGCTGACAATAATGCCAGGATTTTTCTTACATACTTACGCGCGAAGAATGCGTGTATCGTACTCCACACTCAATGAATGCAATCAAATCAATTCAGTCAAACTGAATTTTATGAAACAAAACGACGGACTAATGATAAATCAGCGGTGATTTTGCGGCCAGAATTATTGTAATTTGCTGTCGACATCTGTCGATATATAACTTGTTACAATTCGAAATCAGAGTAATCAAGACAATAAACTGACATGAATTGTAACAATGGCAAATTGCTCCACATATTGTATGTAGTGAAACGTATTGCAACAAATTCCATAAATTTGATCTCGCCGCGCGGCGTCGACGTCGACCACATTGACGATACAAATAAGGCGCCCTATATGGTAAATAAGCAGATATACACTAATAAAATGCCGACGTTGCCGACGTTGATCGTTATCCTGAATCAATTTATAATGCGGTAAATGATGGGCAATCAAATAATATAAGATCGAAGGAACAATGCGCGCGCACTGCGCATATCCATCTCAGCAATGTTGTCCGATTAGAGCTTCTGTGCATGCGTGCAAACGTAGAGCCGTGGAATGAGAAGACTTTCAATCACGCCACGGACTCGGCGGCTTGCATTAAATATATGCACGTATAGGGAGCAATAAAGCTGAATTAACGTGGATCTTGAGATGTCCATAAACTTTGTTGACGTGCGGTGGTCTCGTAACTTAAAGAAAGTGTGAATCGCGTTAATGCATCTTAAATTCATTAAATTAAGCAACATTCATTGATAATAATAATTACATCAATGTTTGCTTTTATGTGATGGTAAAGCAAAATTCTTGGCAATGCCGCAAATTTCTCCCATGCCGGAGCGGAGACCACCAAAGTTAAATCGACTACTTTAGAACGCGCAAAGTAATTGAAATCGCATTCGGTTTGTCGGTTTTCAAAGCCTTTTCCACGCACGTCAAACGCTCAATATGTTCCAATGCGGTTCACATTGAATGCCAGCCTCTTCGTCACTTTGCATTCCTCCTAGCTAGGACCCAGCGTAATGATCGATGTATACACGCGAGAGCGCGGGCGCATTGAAATCGAACTTTTTTTTTCTTCAGCGTTTTTATGAAGTGCGAAGCGGAGACACGTCCTGTTGGTAACGTCCGCATACGTTGATTTCATTACGTGGCTGCCACACACCGGCACCGGTTGCCATTCATTGGTGGTGCGGCGCGGCGCAAACCGAAAAGATTCCATGAAAAACGCGCCGGTCTCAGAGCGTTACGCATCGCATGCGGTCGCACATCATCATGCAAACATGTAATGTTATTAGCAAAACCAATGAGTCTAATCGCATCATCAAGAGAAAAGATTCGAGCAGCGGGTAAAAAGCGCGCGATGGGATAATGCGGCTAGCCATAAATTTATCCACTCGCGTGGTAAGCTGTAATATGTATTGAAGTTTACTTCTTGGCAATGTGCGATGTATGCTTGCTACATTATGTATCAAATGTGTTTAATAAGTAATTACGTAATGATTGATTATGATGATTGGTCTAATGGCTACGCTGATGTTTGTATTGATGGGTGTATTTTACTAACGGCCGTTTACAAACTTTAGAAATTGATGATTTCAAGGAATATTTGGAATATTATATATGGGGTGTAAAATGACCGATACTTTTCTTATTTGCCACTTAAATTATAAATTATTGAGATGCTTATTATGTGTGATGAATGAAATGATTAAGATGCACATGAAGATAATATAAAGGGTTAGGAAATCTAAGAATATTATGTTATTCTCTTGAAGATACACTAATTGCAGATTATATACTTAAAACAAAGTCCGAGTTGTTAATGAGTGTTATTCATTATGGCCATCATCATTGAGCGAGTTTTTCACGCAGAAAGCAACAAGTGCTATTTCTAATTATATTGCGCAGACAGGTTGGTATAATATATTTCTTTTGTATTACTTTGCAGCATATAAAAATCAAGAAAACTAATTCACATTTTACAATATTATTTGCAAGTTATTTGGAATGAATGCGGAAACGTATTTTAATATTAGATAATAAACTAACAAACTCCACTGTTTGTATTTGGGTAGTCTGCGGATTTGTTTCAAATAGACTTTACGATGAGTTAAGACATTGATCGCGCTGAACACGTTGCTTGACCAATTTATTTCGCAAATTCGCTACTTTTGATACACAGTACTCCATCTAACGGTTTTCGCAAAGTTCAACCAGCACTAGCAATAAGTAGCCTGAACTTAATATGCATTTTTAATTAATTCATTTATTTAAATCATTGCTAGGCTGTTTTCACAAAACATCACATTACAAAAATATCACATTAGTTGCAAATTTAATTGAAATATAAATATAGAAAGAAAATTCGATTTATTATAATTATTATAACATTTTCAGTCACTTACCTTTCTGTAGCAAAGACTTCCTCGCATGCAAGCAAGTCTACCAGGGAATGATAATTAATAAGATCCATTCATTTGTTGCAGTCAACCAACATATTATTAGTCGTTTGGCATGCGGCTGTTGAGCGATGCGCGTCTTTTGTGTATGTACGAATTCACTAATAACGGCTCGCGCATTCGTGCGGCATTCTTACCCAATGCCAAGCGCTGGCGATGGGCCATTCGCACTGTGTCGAATGATGCACGCCGAAGAAACACAGAGAGCCGCATAGAAAAGTGATCATCAGTAGCGGAAAGGCGGAAGAAACGAGGAAGCCGCCACTACGACGACGCCGACGGACGCTCTCGTCTGCGCATACATAGGTACATACGAAGAGAGGCAACACCTGCTGGCCGTGTTCGTCGTTCGCGGACGCGACCGTAATGCAATGTAATATGCTACAAAACACATTCATTAGCAGGTGAATCGGCAGGGCACACCTTTTGTCCGCACATCGGCCTAATGTTTGATATAGCCAGCAGTATAGTAGTCAAAATATTAATGCAAATTACATTCCTAATCATGAATTGCCTCCAAACCAACGATTGCAGAAAATTGCAGTTATTTACAATTCGAATTTAAATTTTATTTCAATCCAACACTGATCTCAACCAAAAGAATTAGAGGCGCACAGTTAGAAACAATCGATTATATACAGCTAGAGTCACAATAAAGCAATACAAAATTAACGTCCATACAAATAAAAACAAAAGCCAGGAAGGTAAGCATTGAATATGAATTTTTCCGCGTAGTTATTATACGCTATCGTGTTTTCAGCAGCGCGAAGATTTGTAGCTGCAAGTGTGATGATTACAGTTAAGAAACTATAAGCGATGTATAAATGTACACGTGTATAATTGTAGTTTCTTCTGTGCTGGCGCGCGCGCGCGCGAGTAAATTAATTGCATCGCGCAACCGCACATTAACCGAAGTACGGTCGCATCAGGTAAAAAACGACGCGCGTAATGTAAATAAAAGTACGAAAAACGTTTATTACAAATCTAAGTAGAACATATTGCACAGACTTGAGATACATGGTACATACATCATACATAAACAAAATACATAACAAGAATAACAGCAACAGATGAATTACAAAAATAATAATATAGTGTTTCGCTTCTTCATCATGCAATTACGCTACAGATGTCATAATTTTTCACAAAACTGCTCTTTGCCAAGTTAATTAAATGCGACCCGGCAGCAAGACGCTCGCCACATTTATAATCAAGTTTTTGTCACATTGCAATTAATTTATTTAACATCCTGCAAATAAAAGGATTTTTTGGGGCTTTAAACCACTACTTATATAACACATTATAAAATACGCATCCTTGGAAGAAATTTGATCGATCATGCAGTTTCATCACGTTGAGCACGTTTACAACCATTAAATTTGATTCTGATTTGATTCTGCGGCGACACAAAATTGTGTCAATAGTAACATAATATGATAAGCAATCAAATTACTCAAAACCAGCGTAATTAATGGGCACACACCGAATATGGAGATAAATCAACAATAATATGGCAATATAAATTCGCCAAATGGAATGTAAACTCTTCATCGGCATCGGAATCGCCATCACAGATAACGAAGTTGAAAAGTCGCATGCGTATGCGCACCATCAGCCAATGTATGTATGCGGCTGGTTGGTTAGATTAATTATAACGGTTGTCCCGTTTTCATCAGCGTGCCCAGTTAGTTATAAAACGTAGTTTTTTGTTGTTGTTGTTGTTGCTGGATCCGTCTTGGCCGGGCGTCGCGCGCACTATTCGATAATTTATTCAGGCTTATTAATAAAATTAACGCCGCTCATTTACAGACGTCGCAATTCGAAATTCTTCTAATAATAACGTGCAAATGTAACAAATGTTTGGACAGCATAAATATGATGTGAAATATTAATAAGGTTTTTTATCAACAGTTCGATTTGCCGCTATGTAGTCATAGGCGAACAATATTAATAATGATATTAAATAAATTACTATGTTACAGATGAGCGCAGAGCGCATAGCGCATAGTGCCTATGATTACATTAATCAAATTAGAACTCAACACGTTCAGATATCATCATGCTTGATGGCGCTTGAAATCGTCTTTCGCCACGCATGAAGCTACTGTTAAAGGATGGATCTCGGTGCTGCATAGTAAATAATATAAAAAAGAATATTTTGAAATCAATTATTCCCTTTTTGATATGCAATAAAACTATATCAAATGATGTACATAATTATTTGCAAATCAGTTTACTGTTCTTTATTGATAAGTGAGGAGATTTTAAATTATCAATATTAATCGATTATTTGCATTGATTGATTAAAAGAATCGAGCACAAAAAAACACACCGCAGCTCTAGTATTAATTAAGATATCAAGTCATTATATTCAAGCCATCAATCTGCATCGATTTAATTCAGTCTAATTATACGTAATTATCGATATTAATTTAATAAATTAATCATTAATTATATACTGAACTATGCATTTAATGCCTAAAATTAGCAACGTCGCATCCACTTCGTGGAATCATTTTATATGCCATCCACTCGGCTAGTATTAAATAAAAATAAATATAAACATGATATTTATAATATGTATATTGCACGCGCTCCCACTTCACAAAATTAAACAAGCCATAAAAGACTAGAGGACTATACGTTACACATTGATATTTATGATAATCCTTTTGAATATTTATACATACTCCAAAGTGATGAGAATTCCTTTACGAATAAATATACAGATACGTTTTTTTTTCTTCATCTTACATTAATAATTAGGTAGCAATCGTAGCACGCAGAAACTGTGATATGTCGATTCAGAGAGAATGGAGAGAATAGCAAGACGATGTCGCCGCCAATATTAAGCGTTTAAGCGCTGCCGCGCCGCGGTGCGATCGTAAATTATCATTGTTCGTCGCGTGGAAACGTTTTCATCTGAACGCGCGCGCTCGCGCCTGCCTGAGGAATGCGCAAACGAATACCATTTAGTACTACATCGACGTGTTTGCAACGCATAGTTTTTCGTTTTTCTATAACGTTTCGTGTGAATATTTAGTAATTCGAAACGGTGATAAATTGTGCGCGCATAGACGGACGCGACGTTTCCGATGGCGCCCCGTGCGTCATTTTCATGCAAAGTGGAAACGATCGACTCACGAAATATACGGTCGCTTTGTGCATTTTTCTGACCACTGCCTGCGGCCGCGTGTGGAAAACTCACTTAATTATTCAATCGCTATTACATAAAATCATTTTGGCGTCGCTGGTTAATTGCCAAACGAGATGGATTAAGTATACGAAATTTTGGCGTGCGCGCGCGCTTAAGCCGTGATTTATCGATTGTTGGTTTTTGCGGCCGCGAATTGTGTAATTAAACGTTAGCGCCAATATTATTCAATTGATTGCGGTTTCCAAATCGATTAAGCGGCTCATCGATCAACGATTATGGAGGATGCTGCGGTGCGCGATTGTGAAAAAGTGAGTGGCGCATTAAAATAATGCTGAAATTGTTGCCGCCGCGCATATCGCACTTTTACACACATTCCCAACTACGAGTACTTCTCATATGAGTAATAGTATCATCAAGAATTAATCATGGGCCAAAGCTTTTTAGGATACTGTTAGACGTATTACCTCAATTCGACGGGAACATGCTAGATTTGAGTAACTACTTTGCTGAGTATTAGGTACATGGAGCATAAAGTCATCAATTTGGAAGAAAACGCACGCAGTTAGTGTCAGTTCGCTTTACAAGCGTGCACTTGAGACAAGAGCGCACTTGAACGCTTGATGCTGCTTAATTAATAATAAGAAAGTCAACACGTAGGCGCACGACGAGAAAAAGAGGTGCTCGACACCAGGGAGTTGAACACTAAACATGACCGGCAAATTGTGATTAATTTGACAAACTAATTTTTGATGCGTTCGTAAATGCTCAATCATAGTTTTTACCTAAATCTTTAGATAGCTGTAATTTATACAGCAATTTGAATGCATGTGCATTGATGCTTTGATTTTAATCTGAATTGCACGTAATACGTTAATTCATTAGTAATCTGTTGCAATAATAATTTCAATTTAAATTCCGTCATAGTACGATGGATTTGCTACATTTTAGCTGGGAATGTTATCAATATTCACTCATGATTTGCATGATAATGGTCGAACTGTTTTAAGAAGAGTAAAGATTTGTGCGAATAAACCACGTACGTCGTCTTCGAAAGAGTTAATAAATACTAGCAAGTCAGCAGGAATTCGTTAGATTTAACAAATACCAAAGAAAAATTAATATATAATGATGATTAATTAGCCGCACTTGGTTTTGCATACATGTGTAAATTGTAGGAGCGATAAATAATGAATTGAATCACGTTTACCTAACGAATCTGCCAGAACATAAGTTGATTAATTGCCTTGTGTTTACTATGATTATCTCCCTCTTGCAAACTTCAATCTTTAAAATATATTAAGTATTTTAAATATTGCACAAATTATAGTCATATAAGTTTTGGGAATTTTAGCATTTCCCAAATTTTTATCAATAAACCTATTCTCCTAAAATCCTAGAGTAAATCACGCTATAAATTGCACCATCGTTACCATTACTAATATGCTACTTCATAAATTAACTAAATCAATAACAAGAAAAATATTGCACTGAAAAACATTGGTTCTCGAAAGAGAAATCACATTATACATTGCACATAAGTGTAATAAAAAATACACGCACACATCGAAACCTATAACTACCTGCGTCAACGGACAATTATGCGCATCCTACATACTGAGCGCTGCATGCGCGATGCGCTGCACACGAATCGGCTAATTTTGCGATTACAAACCAGCCGTTCGCGTCGCGTCGCGTCGCAGCGGGCGGAATTCGTATACCGTCCGCAATGAATTGGCACACTTACGAAAAATTTCCGTCTTGTTCTTGCCGCGGCGGCGATTTCCATGTATGGACGGACGACCGACGCACGGACGCTGGGCCGGCGCGTGAAAGTCTTGGCGGGCGCATCTTCGTTACAAGGTCTCCCATCAATCGCGCTGAAGCAGTTCGTATAGCGCCGAAATGTACGTCTGCGCCATTTGCAGCGTCTCGAATTTGGACAATTTGCGATCGTTGCCCAGCGACGGCACCACGTCGCGCAGCCGATCGAAGGCGTCGTTGAGGCTGTTCATCCGGCGGCGTTCGCGCGCGTTTGCCGCCAACCGCCGCTTCTTCACCACGTCCGGTTGGGGTGCGCCGCTCCCGCTGGCTGACGATGATGAGCCGGAGGATGATGCGGAAGAAGGTCCACCACTCTTTTTCAGCGCATCCCTCTTGTACTTGCTGGCGGTGTTGTCGTACGATGACTTGTAGTAGTCTTGATGATGGTAATTCATTGTGGAGCTGTTGTTGTTGTTGTTATTGTTACTGTGCTGCGATTTGTATTTGCTGCCGTTATTGTTCATATGCGATTGGTGATTGTAGGCGTATAGATTGTTGTTTTCACCGTAGCAATGCTGGGGATGCGGATGCGCGTGTTGATGCGGATGATGATGATGATGCTGGGACTCGGCGGGGGCGCGATTCCAATAGTCCTGCGATTTGCCGTTGTACCCGTTGGGGATGTAGGGCGGCGCTGACATGCCCGACTCGGGGGTGCTGCTCGGGCTCAGCGAGTGCGGCGCGAACGTGCTGCTCTCCGGCGACGATATACGCGGCGATAGGTAACCATCGGACGATGCTTCGTTTCTCATCTGATGCAGGAACATAATCTTACTAAGGGCTAGGTCGTAAATATTGCACA
>JARJDR010008738.1:0-11555 GCA_030264135.1 Myllaena sp. GC000078 | reverse complement strand
TGGTTGAGATAATCCAGACAATTTAATTCATTCGCATAATTTATTACTTACTTAGCTGCTTAGTACATTATAGAGTCGTTTAAGTCGATTGCATTTAATGCTACATTTACAAATGACTTAATTTAAGCTTCAGCTGTGGTAGCACTTTTCATGCGGATTCATACGCGTGCCAATGCGACACTCGAAATCCTCGGCGAAGCGTCGCGATTGGCTGAGTGTGGAGTAGATGCGGAAGGAAGCGACGCCATGATCATCGTGATGCGCACCGGTCGGTTCGAAGACATGCGCTACCTCGTGCGGATCGCAGTAGACTTGTGCGAACGCAATCCAAAACATTTGTTCGCTTGAATAGCGCGTCAATGCCGGCAGCCGCACGTGCTCGTCGTGGCGGCCATTCTTAGTCAGCTTGAACGCCTCGTAGGCGGCGTGCGTGCCGAGCACGTCGGCGAGGTTCTCGTCCAGCGCTAGACTCCCGTTCAACTGTTGGCAATCGGCGCAAAATTGATGCCAAGTGTCTAACGCACACCCTAGGCAACGAGTATTTTACTTACAAACACACCGTACTTCTCGAGCGTGTAATTCTCGTAGGCGTCCACCAGACACTGATGCTGTTGGCGATAAACGGCGATGCTCTCGTGACTCCATCCTGAAGTGGCCTCGCCTTTAGCGCCATGCGCGTGCGCAAACGATGAGAGCACGTGCGACATCTCGTGGCCGATGAGATGTCCGGCGCGCGCGTAATTTACGTATGATGGTAACGTGTCGTCGTACATCTCGTACAGTGCGCCGGTTGAAATGCCTTTTTTTGGTGCGCAAATTTCTCTAGGCATCATTCAGGGGAATACAAGTTGACTTACCTATGAAATTATTGGGGGTATAATACGCGTTGGCGGTAGCGTCCATGCTCAAGAGGCGCATCATGGTCAATTCGAGCGTACTTCTGTTGAACAAGACGTTATAGTGGAAATTTTCGCTCGCAATTTTGAACTTCCTTATTTGCTGTATGAAATTATCGCTTCGCAGTTCTGCAGAGATCTGTAATAGCAACATGGGTAAAATATAGTTATTATTGCGTGTTTGGTTTACATTGTCGGCATAGTCGATTCGAAATTCCGTGTAGTTTTCAAGCCGCCCACCAATGAAATACTGGACGTTTTGTAGTTTTTCTGCTACGAACTTGCGCATACTGCTGGTTATCCATTCGCTGCGCTCAATCGTTTCCGCTATCTGCTCGTGCAGCGAGTCAACCAAATCCGTGACGCTCTTCCGCCGATGCTTTGCTGCGTACTCATCCGCCAATGCCTGATTAGCGATGAGCGACATTCTGCAAAACTAATTACTATAAGGAACTCCGTATTGGTATAAAATTGCACATTTTAGTGACATTTTGTTAATCTCTCCGATGCATAGGTGTCGTCGCTCAGCAATAGTTGGTCGTGGTTGTGGTTGAAGATTGAACCATACTTGAAGGTTCTTGATTGCTTCCCAGACGAGGAAATTTGCTTGCACGCTTCGAGGTGTTGTTTCTAACAAAACATGCAGATCTTTCATGTAATCAGTCATATTAAAGACGATATAATCGGAGTCTTTAAATTGGTGGCCGGTTAAGTTGGTTAGAAACGGAAGCCATTCGATTTGTGGCGCCAACTTTTGCGCTTCACTTAACGTCACGAGCGTGGCGCTGCTCTCCATTTGTACGAAATATTCGCGTCGTTCGTGCGGCGCCATTGCGCTCAAATTCGTTTGATGTTTGGCTATGATGCGAATGAGATCGTCTGTAAACTCATCGAGCGAATTCTTATCGTATGAAACGGAATGTCCCATCGCCTTCAAAGTTGCCCGGAGAAGCTTTTGGTTAGCTTTGCGGTATTCATGGCCGCCGGAAGCCACCTGTGAGTCGAGCATCGGTGGCGACACCTTCAAATAACTGCGGCGTTCCGTGTGGTTTTCGTGGACGCCAAACGCGAAGAACGATTCGTAAGCGAAGCCGTTGGTGCGCAATGTCATCAGCGCATCCCGCCAATCAAAAGCCTCATCGTCCCAGTTTTTCATGGTAATGGGCCAACCGCCGAATATCGGAAGTAAAGTGCGCTGCAACTGTAGCACTCCACCATCTATTGTCGTGCGATTCATGCATATGCCGTATAAGTTCTTTAGATGGCGCAGCGAGACGCTGTCATTTTCACGGTGCGGCGCGTCGAATACATGTTCAAAACGTCGCATCGCGCTTAATTCCGCGCGCGCCAATTCACCACCGCCATGAGAGCTCGCATTTCCGCCTCCGAGGTGGTGGCAAACGTACGTTTGAAAATCGTAGCATGGATCGGCGGTCATCTCAAGCGAATTGAGATATTTGGACGCTGTCTGCACGCATTCGGCCGTTAGGCATATTTGAATTCGATTTTCTGTAAAAAATGGCGTTACTGACGGTTTGTTTGGAGAGGTTATGTAACGACGCCTTACTCATGTGCTGCATTATTACGTAGGCTGCTAAGCATACAACGATGACGCTCAGCATCGCAATGGTTCCGAGCAGACGATGCTCCAAGCGTGTGCGAAACTGCCACCAGTCGGACGCTTCGCTCACCGAACGCACTTTGCGTCGGCGATTTTCGCGAATCACATCCATTTTTCTTGCTTGGCTTCGCTGAAAGCAGCACTCGCATTATTTGCTATACTGCGACCGCAACTTTGTACACGTACTTAAGTGTACTTAAGCAACTTTGAACTTGCGACAAAACAAAATTGTTTGCGATCCCGCCGGGCAATTTCGCGTCGCACACACACACACACACAATAGGAGGATGGTATCTGCGCACTTTTGCACGGTTATAACATGCATTTAGTAGCCTGGCGCCCGCCCTTTGTTTCCTTTCTGTGCGTTGCGCAATTTTCGTTTTCTGCGCAAACGCCGGTAGCGCAGGCGATGTGAGAGAAGTTCACACAATTGAATTACTACTGCGGTGTGGGTATATATTTAAATCGCGCTGAATATGAATAAAATTGAAGTGCGCCGCAGAGGCGCGCGAGTGCACTGCACTTTAGCCGACTATATGACTGGCGTCGAATTGTAATGCTGACGATATTCAGCAGCGTTTTGACCTCTCTCCTCTCCAAGCCGATAGCGCGAGCTCGCATATGCCGGCCGGCTGGCTAACTAATCAATTTCGGCGGAGAACGCGCGCTCGCACCATCCACGCATCTTCATAATATCAACGGACTGGATCGTTTCAATTAAGCCAGCTCCATGTAAAATTGCTGCTTGGTTTCCCCAGTTTCTCACCATGCTTAATGAATGCCATCATTAAGACTAGTTAATGCGACATTAATATCATACAATTTAATTCTGGTAACGGTCGTAATCAATTCATTAGAGTATTAGACCGAAGTCAATTGAGGAATGTTTGTGCTCATGTGCGCATTCTTTTGATTCCAGACAAGTGGGCCGACCTTTCGCGTGGCCGGACAGTGACATGTCCGCAGTGAGCGATGCGGGTGGTGGTGGCGGTGGCGGAGGGATGCATGCACTCCCACCGCTGTCGCTGTCACCGCCGACGCTGATGCCATCGCCGTTGGGCGGCGGAAGCGGAAAGCCTCCAGCGCCCGATCCGGCCGACTGCCGTCTGCTCGGCAAGGGCTCGCCCTTTGCGCCGGGCGCCGCCGCCGGAAGCGACCCCCAGCGCCACTCACAATCCGACGATGACTCTGGATGCGCGCTCGAGGAGTACACGTGGGTGCCACCTGGCCTGCGGCCGGATCAAGTAAGTATCGACAATGAGAAATATGTAAATATTGCGTCTTTGTGCTGCGTCTGTCGCATCAATAAATCACTCCGAGTGGGAGAGATCGAATCACGGGAACTTATCGGCTTTTAGGGTTTTGCGCTTCTCCCTTTACGATCGTCTTTCGTTTTTATCGTTCAAGTGTTTTCCCGCTGAAGAAAAGAATAAACAACGCGCGCGTGTACTGTGCAAGTGCGAGGCGAAGGGGCGCCATTAACATCCGGCACCATAAATAACCGCTCCGCGAGCGCGCGCGCGAGAGCAGTAATCGCTCGCGGCTAGTTGGCGCCGGCCAATAAAACGCCACCGCTAAAAGGGCTCGTAAATACTCTGCTTGCGCCCGCGCCCGCCGCGGGGGCGGCGAAGGGTGGGAGGAGGGATGCAATAATCGTAACCGACGCGACGCGCACTTAACCGTCCGCTCCCGAGGGGTGATTCCCGCGCGCGCTCGTTTTCTTCGGTTTCGGTATTCGATTTTGTCGATTTTGTGATAACCGACTATAGCGAAACAAAGGATGTGTCCCGGGATTTTGCGAATGTCCCTTGTACCAAAGCGGTAATTCCTTCTTGCAGGTGCATCTGTATTTTTCGGCGTTGCCCGAAGAGAAGGTACCGTATGTGAACAGTGTTGGCGAGCGTTATCGAGTCCGACAGCTGCTGCAGCAACTGCCGCCGCACGACAACGAAGTGCGCTATTGCCATGCGCTCAGCGATGAGGAAAGGAAGGAATTGCGCCTGTTTTCGGCGCAGCGCAAACGCGAAGCGCTCGGCCGCGGTAGCGTCCGTCAACTGCAAGCACCCATGGCCTGTGATGCGGTGAGTGAGACTTATTATTATTATTATTAGATTTTGTGATGCATGATTCACACTCGTATATATTTGGTATACTTTTTTTTTTGATGCGCCCTTGTATCATTTTGGTTTGAAGCATTTTACGCTTTCCGCTCCGCTCTTTTCTTTGCTTGTTCTTCATCTCCGCCTCCCCCGCCGGGCCCGGACGACCACAAGCGGTGAAACCAAGCGCATAATTACTTTGCTCAAATGTACCGAAATGCATTTGGTTCGTGTTCGAAGTCATCATCAGCGCAGTGATCATCGGGTTGCGTTTTAATGTCTTTCGCTCTCGGGTCGAAATCTCTCGTGCGTCAAATTCTTACGCGCCACCGTTAATTAAGCATCGCCGAAGACTTCCGTCGAGGAAAGAGGGGATGCAGAAGACGTGGGGACAGTCGATTATCTCCCGACGACGGGGAATAATTTCGGAATCGTCATTAACGTTAAACGAGAGCCGCCCGCCGGTCGGTTTAATTGGTCAGGAGTTGAAATGACCGAGCGCCGCCGCGCATGTGTCGTGTCAGTGATGCCAACCTATATACGCTGAAACAACTCATCGGAATTTCGGAAGCTGTAATTTTATAACTTGGAATGGAATTGTGGGCAATAAATTACGCCGTCGACATCTGGCGCACCGCCGCTGCCGCCACCGCCGCCGCCGCCGTCAACGAATATATCACAAGCCCGCAGGCGATGAATTATTGCGACGCGCAACCCTCCCGGATACAACTCCCTTCCTATTTCTGCCACCTTTTTTGCTTTTGCACAACTAATACGGAAATTTGATATCATACACGCTGGCTGTCTTTTGCACTTGGCTTTCCCACTGCTTAACGAATGGCTTCAAGAAGAAGAGGAAGCAAATGGCGAACCGGATGTGTTGGTTTTTGCAGTGTGAGGAATCGCTGTCGACGGGCGATATCTGCGTGTTTGCATCACGCTGCGGACCGAACGTGTGCTGGCATCCAGGTTGCTTCTGCTGTTGCGTCTGCCGTGAGCTGCTCGTCGATCTCATCTACTTCTACAAAGAGGGCCGACTGTATTGCGGCCGCCATCATGCCGAAACGATCAAGCCGCGCTGCTCCGCTTGCGACGAGGTCGGTGTTTCTAGCTCTTCCCATTCCCAGTTGGCAATGCGTGACGCATTCCTTTCACAGATCATCCTTGCCGATGAGTGCACCGAGGCGGAGGGCCGCGCATGGCATATGAAGCATTTCGCGTGCTCTGAATGCGAGCGCCAGTTGGGTGGACAACGGTATATCATGCGCGATGGACGGCCATATTGCTTACACTGCTTCGACGCCATGTTTGCCGAATATTGCGACTCTTGCGGCGAGCCGATTGGAGTGGATCAAGGCCAGATGAGCCACGAGGGTCAGCATTGGCACGCCACTGAGTGTTGTTTCTGCTGCCACACGTGCCGCACGTCACTGCTGGGCCGACCGTTTCTTCCGCGCCGCGGCGCCATTTACTGCTCGATTGCGTGCAGCAAGGGCGAACCGCCGACGCCGTCGGATAGCTCCGGTCCGCATTCACGTCTTCCGCGCCCACCGCCGCCCAATGCTTACAAGAGCGGCAAAACGCCGCGGGGTGCCGCAATCAGTCCCACCGGTTCGTTGAGCACGACCGCAACAACACCGCCGCCATCGCCCGGAGGCGGAAGTGGCAGCGGCGGCAGCGGACGACGACCACCACCATCGCCGGCGATGTCATCACCCTCCTCACCACCGAGCATGCTACACGGACAATACTCGAAACAGAACAGCCTGCCGCGCTCATCGCCCAAGATGGGACGACGCGCGCTGCAGCGTTCGCCGAAGACGGTGGCGCCAGAAACGCCCGAAGAGGTGCCCGGCAGTCCAAAGGGCTTGGACCGCGTGCTGCTCGAGCGCAATCTGGAACGATTGATGTCGGAGCGCGGCTCGGGCTCGCCCGACCTGGAGAAACTGCTGCACGCGCGCGATAGGAGTCGCGAACCGCTGCATTTGGCCGATTTGAGCCTCGACGATTGGCATCAGCCGAACGATGCTGATGGGGATGGCAATGCCACCAATAATGAATCGACAGCAACGACGACGACAACAACGAACGGCGCTGAAGAGAAGAAAGAAGAGGAGGAAGAAGTAGTAGTAGCAGCGCAGCACGCGTCGTCCATGCCGGAACTAGCCGGCGGCGGCGGCGGTACTTCAACGACTACAACAACACCCACAACAGCGTCAAACACGCCATCGTCGCCGTGCAAGAAGAATAAGGGTCTCTTAAGCGTGCGCTTTCAGGGCGATAACGAAGCGTTTGAAGTGGACGAAGCCGACACGGCGAGCGTAGAGGCGAAAAAGTTCCCGCGCAGCCGTAGTTATGCAGGCCGATCGAAGCACCACGCTGGGGCTGATACCCTGGAGCGTAGGCGACCACCACGTAAAACGCATTCGGAAGGACATATGGGTGGTGGTAGTAGCGGGGCGGGAAGTAGTCGTGATCATCATCGGCGACATAATAACGACCGCCACCGCGACCATGACGACGACGACGACGATAGCTACTGTTCGACATGCTCGTCGAGCTCGTCGAGTGACGATCTCGACTACCAACTACCGCCGCGAAGAGCCTACGGAGGCGTGCGAATTAGCTACGTGCCCAACGACACGCTAGCGTGCGCACGTCGGCGGCAAGCCGCCGGGCATAAATCGCCCGCGACGAGCAACGGCGGCAGCAGTAATATCAGCGGCAATAGCAGCAAACTGAAAAAGAGCTCCAATCTGAACGACGAACGTGATAAGAATTGTATCATATCATAGTCGAGTGAATGACGACGACAGGGTTATCAAGAAATTTGTACAAATGCGAGGTGGTTGTTCATTTTGCATCGTGTAGCATATTGTATTTATCATTAGCGCCTAGTTGTGAATATCTTTTGTACAGATCGCCACGCAATAATATCAAATCAATATCAAAAACGATTATCATAGGCAATATCACATAGTAAGTAAAGAATTTAAAACATCAGACAGTGCAAAACAAACGGATGTAACGGAGAAGCAATGTATCGAGTATTGTATTACTGTAAGAATTTGTGTACATAATTTTTGTTCATATTTAGCGATACGTAAATGTTGTTTTTTATACCAGGAAACTTTTAATAATATATTTGCCAATACTTATTTATGAATTGCGGTGCACGATTAGGGACGATATGGCAAAGGTCTCGTTGGTTGTTCGCCAATCAGTACCTTCTTTTTAAATGCGTAATATGCGAGTGCGTCGCGCTGTTTGGTCTTCGGCGTTTTCATGCGTTGCTGCCAATATTCCAGCGCCTGATTCACTGGTTTGTGCGGACGTATGAAGAAGTAGTAGACCAATTCAATAACGGATATTGCACTTGCGCCAAAGAACAACGTGCCAATTCCGCCGACGTTAACTGAAACATTTTTCGAAATGGTGTCAGTTGGCCGCACTGTGTCCACTTAGGGCCATTGAATGTCGAAATTGGTAGTGAAATTCTTGGGATGCTATTTTGTTGGCAGCACTGTCAACTTAGGGAATTTGGGTTTTGAAGTTGGTAATGACATTCTAGGGACGCGATTTTATTGGCAACACTGCCACGGTTAGGGTTTTTCATTTTTAAGCGTTGGCGCCATGAATTTGAAAAGTTTAAAACCGCCGCTTTGTTCACTTACCGATCATATCGACGGTATCGCGAATCACGCGTCGAAAATAGCGCAAGCGCGGCGGATAGAAATGGATGTTGACGCGCGTGAGATTTTTCTCCACGCATTCGGGGCACATGTTCCGGATGGCGGACGACGAGTTGGCCGAGATGATGCCGACGATTCGCACATCCGTCTCCGTGCAGCCCGGCAGGCAGCCGCTATTTTTCGCCTTCTGGTAAAAGTTCTTGCCATTCTCGAGCACGCACTCGTAGTTATCGTCTGCCTTGTTGCAGAAAGTGCTTGTATCAGCGAGCGGGGGCAGAAAGAATTGCGTGCATCTGCACTTTTTCAGTTGTTGTCGCGCGACTTCTTCGACAACGCACGCCGGATAGCTGTAAATACGCGACATATCCAGCGGATTCTCGTCGGGGAAGCGGCACCCGCGCACCGCAATTGGGATGTTGCGTACTGCCGGCTCATTGAACGTATTCTGCGAACGTACATTAAATCATCGATGTGATTACGTGAATCATATAGGATTATCACCTTGAAAGTAATGTAGATATCATTGACCGTTAAGAGCTTCACTCCTATTTCTGGGATCAGCGTCGAAAGAGTTGCTTCTTGGCTCAGCGCATACAAGACTACTTTGGGGATTTTAAAATCGATTGTTAGCGTGCGCATCTCGTAAGAATCGCCTTTGTATAGTTTCGGTTTGTCACTGCAAATGATCATATAACGATACTAATGTCGGATCGAAATCATTCATTATTACTTGGCCGCCATTGAGTTGAAGCTGTGGCATTTGCCAAGAGTGGTGTTCATTTCATCCAGTTCCGCGCAGCAGTCGAACGGTTTGCCATCCCAGCTGCACGCCGCGAAGATGCGATTGCACGGCAGTCGGAACCGGATGACGTTTTGAAAGTTTTGATTCAGTATCGCACAATAATCGGGGAGCTCCTTGCCTTCGACTAATTTGCAGTCTTTGAGCCTCGAGTACAAACCGTTATAGTACATGATCTCGTATGCCATCTCGGTGAGCTGATTTATTGTAACAGGGTCCATCTGAATAATCGTCTCCTGTTCGAGTTGGTAGTCTTTTACGTTTTCCGTACTTTTGCCGCAGACTACGATCGCTGGATAGTCATTCGTCCACTCGAGGTACAAATTGTCGAGGGCCAAGCTAACCGGGTTCATCGTAAAGCTCATCACTGCGCGCGACATTAATGCAATGCCGAAACCCTTCAAAATGCGATGCATTTAATTTGAAATCACTGCGGCGCATCATGTTCTTACCGAAACGAGTCCAATGCTGACGAACCAAAATATACGTTCACTCCAGTGCAGACCTTCATCGTGCAAATAGTGATAGCATTGAAAGGTTGTGTTACTTAAAAACTTCTTGATGACTTCGCGACTCTTTTTCGCCACATTTTTTGCGACGCGTTTTACCTCATACGTGTCAAACATTGCGACAAAATGAGTAACATTTCTGGAAATCGTGTTTATTAAATCATTCTTTTGCACTGAATTATTTATTCTCTGCTTGTGTAATTTTTATTGATTCATATATCATGAAATCAAAACTCATGCAATAACATGTCAGGTCACTACAAACAGCACTCATGAATATTTAAGTACATCGTAAAGATATTACTTGACAAATGTTTATTCGTGTGAACTTAATACATAGCATAGAAAAATAAAAGCATAGGAAATTAAATTCGACAAACTACAATTAGGAGGATGAGCGCGGTTTCAACTCCTCGTAGCAGGCGCGCAAAAATATGTTATTCTTCTTCAGCGGACTATAGAATTCATGTCCCTTGCTCCAATCGTAGCTGACGGCGTAGGCGAAAATCTGACCGTTGTGATTGAAGGCGCACCGGGTGATAGGCTGCTCCATCGCGTCGGACGGCTTTAGTTTCGTGCGCGCGTCCTTATCCCAAAAGCTGAATGTCCCATCGCTGCCGACGGTTGCAAGCGTGCCGTGCACCGGGTGGAAGGCGATGTCGTTGACGGCATAGATGTCTTGAAATCCGTTCGGCGCCCCGTTAGAGCGGTGGCACTTGAACGTGAAGTTATCCTTCGGATTTGGTGGATTCACGTACTGAATAGCAACGCGTCCCTCAACCGATCCAAGGGCGTAACCGGTTGGTGCTTTCTTCTTATCCCTATGCAACACAGTTGAAAATTTAGCAAGGGTATTAAGATTGACTATACAAATTGTTACCTGAATATTGCAACACATCGATGCTGATACTTTAAAGGAGACTCTGTCTTCTTGAATTCCTTTGGTTGTCCCTCCAATTGGTAGATGATTATGTGACGTCCGGCTGTGCTTACAACAGCCATCGGGTAATCGACATCCGCACAGTAGCAACGCTCCGGCAAATTAATGGTCATAATTGGATTCGGAGAGCGCGTGTCCCAAAATTTCAATGTTTTGTCCCATGAGCCGGTCATCAAGCATGAGTAGTTGGGCGCCTTAATCCAGTGGCACGTCTTGATCGGCGCATCGTGCTGCGCGACCTGAATCACCTGATTGCTGTTCAGATCCCATGCCTTCGCCTGCTTGTCGCAGCCGGCCATGAACACCTTGCTGCCATCATCGCTCCAGCAAACATCGAGCACGGGCCCGCCGCACGTTTGCATTGATTTCGGTACCGTCTTTCCGGACTGTTCGACCTCCCAACAGCGCACGTTGTTGTCCCAGCTCCCAGAGATCAGAAAGTTCTGCGGCAGTGTGGCCGGCGAAAACGCGAGGCTGCTAATCGAGTCATCGGGCGGTGAGGTGACTTCGTAGTCTTTCATTGGATTTGCAGTTGATGTTGTTGTCGTTGCGCCGAAAGTACCTAACGTACTTTGTTTGAACATGCCGTCCGAAACGCGTGCTGACCGTGTGTTTAAGATAACAACAATAAGAAACAGGCGGAATCTGTATAAATTGCGATCACCGTGGGCGCCGTGCGTACAAAAAGTTGCATTATTAGGTTATGCCAGGGGAGTTCGCGGTCACTCACTGACACACTCGCATCGCATATAAGTGAAAATGTGAGATGGAAACCAATTCTTTATATGAATAAAATCTTTTATTTAATTGTGTGCCTTTACCCAATTCCATTCCTAAATTAAATTTGATTTAAATGCGAAGGAGCGACGCGAAGTAAGTGAGTTTATTTTTTAAAATTTGCTTGAATACACACTATATATATAAGTTCCAACTTTTCATTTGCAACTGTCATAGCAGTCATAGTGTGTCGTGTGCACGCTTCTCGTGCAAGAGGTCCCA
>JARJDR010008735.1:0-14753 GCA_030264135.1 Myllaena sp. GC000078 | reverse complement strand
TGCACCTCATTAGAAAGCCAAGGAGCTGCTCTTTCCAATGCCGTTGAGTACGCGTCGCTACCGCCCTTTGTTTCGCAGATATGAGCCATTTTGTTAGAGAACATCTTTTTCTTTGTGTATCGCCGAATTTGGAAGAATATAAAATAAGTCGCAACAAAAAAAATTCGGAATGGCTGCTTTCCCTTGCCGACAATAGCTCCTCTCCGCGGACGTGCGCAGAACAGTAGTTCCAATTTGTTAGCATTGGCTTTCCTCTCCGCTGTGGATAGCCATATATGCATGATTTTACACACGTCTTATCACAAATTGCACAAATTGTTGCAAATTTTAACGTTGCGTTACCTCGGGGATGGAGTTTTCAATATATCCCCAAAGGCATTGAATACTTTGAATGCAATCGCTGTATAATGCAAAGAAATTACTCACAAAGAAACTTTTATGCGACGCATGTGGGAAATTTGAAAAATGATAAAATGTCAGTTAAATCTCATAGGGCACCACATTAAAATTCACAAGAAATCGCATCGAAGCCCAAACCTCAGCGATATCAGCATATTGCGCCAATCAAATGGATTTTAGGACCACGAGCATTCGACGACATTCAACGCGTGGCAATGTATCAGAGTAAGAATGTGCGAATTTGCAAAATTTTATCGTTGTTGAACCCCATCACCTATCAATCACCGTCTCTCCCGATATAAGCGCTGAACAAGCATGGATTTCGACCGATTGAAAATGAAACGCACAATGTATGTAAGCAACAACTCATTATCACATCATGCTTGCAACTTCTACACACTTTTAACGCTTTTAACCGTCCGTGTGACGAACTCGACCGGAATCTTCTTGCAGTCAACGTGGAGGCGCCGGATGACCCCTAGGGGGTACAACCTCAAACCCCCCTGCCGCCGCCGACGTCGTCGTCATCATCCTCGTCGTCGTCGCCTTCGTCGTCGTCGTCGTCGCCGTCGTCGTCGTCGCCGTCGCGCTGGCTATTTATAGAACGCAACACGCAGGCAAAATTAATCCGACGACGTCGACAACAACACGATCGCCGATATACGACCATCGCGCACTCTCGCACACATGCCGCGAGTCGCGAGCAGCAGCAGCGCGGCGCGGCGCGGCGTGGCGCGGCGCATCTCGGGCACATTTTCAACTTGGCAGTCGGTACGTTCGGACGGTCGTCCGCCTCGCTCGCTTTCCCCGCACACACATATCCGTTCCCCTTCATATCCACGCAGCATATTTCCCACCGCGCGACCGCCAACCCGGGGAATCGGTAATTCAACTCATCCTCTCTCCGTGTTGTTGCAGGCAGACACCAACCAAGTAAAACTGGACAACCGGAGGCGACCGAGGTTTCTCTAGGGACGGATTTTCTGTTTTTGCAGTACAGTAAGTACACACATCACTCGATTCACCCACCAACCCATTATTCATCCGCGCGTGCCCTCGAACGTGCGACGATTTGCATACGACCGGTGGTGCTGCTGCTGGTGCTGTGCTATCGCGAAAAGTTTCATGCGGTCAAGAGGCGAGAACAGCGTACACATTCGTCGCGGTGGACGATGCGACGGCGGCGTGCATACATGTGGGACGGGATAGTTGACACGTCGACTGCGTGTGCAGCGAGAGAGCGGCGGCGGCGGCGACTTGCGTGTGTGCATACACCGCATACACGCGCGAGCGTATGCGTACACACGGCGGCTGGCTCGTCGCGAGAAGACGAGGAGATGCGTTGCGAAAAAGACTTGCTTCCCTTCGATCATCGCCCGTCCGAAGCGGATCTTCATTGCTGGCGCGCCCGCCTTCCATATGTTGTTGGATATCACGCGTTGAGCAGGTGCCCCGCCGCTCTCTCGACAAACAAAAACACGCGCTCGAGTGTGCCACATCGGCGCCGCGCGCGCGACAAATATTATCTTCAATGACGACGACGCGGCGTTGATGTGAGATTATCAATATTGGGGAAAATGCACACCGTGTATTTGCCTACATTGATGCGTTGCGTGCCACATCATTGAAAATATAAATATCGCGCAGCGCGCACACATATGTTGCTTGGGTCGCATGTGCGTTGCAAATATGCGCACTTGCGTGGTCGTGTTTCAATCGCACTAATGCTTTCTTTGCTTTCTCCGCAGTGTTACTGTAACGACTTTGGCGCGACACAGGACATCCCCAAAATGCAGCAAGCAGTGATTGAAGAGGCACCGGCTTTCGAGCCCGTACGTAGCTATGACGACTTATTCCCGGCATTACCCGAATCGGCACCCACGCAGCACAACAACAGCGTCTGGGGCCAGAACAACAAGATGAGAGTAGGCTCATCTGTTGTCACCCAAGTGTTTCAGTAAGTTATTACCAAATAAGCAAAAAAAAAAACTAAGGTCTATCTAATTGTCCCTACATTCTCTAGTGTACCCTATGAAGAACGTAAATTCGACAGCGACAAATTTGGAGAGAACGAATCCAAGCATCTATGTGCCAATATAACGAAAGAGACCGGCGCGCACCTCGAGATTTCCACGGGCAAGGATCTCTCGCTCACCTTTCTGGTAACGGGCAAGCAGAATGAGGTGCTCGAAGCGCGTCGCAAGATTCTCTCCAGCTTCCAAACGCAGGCGAGCCGCCAAATCAGCATCCCGAAGGACCACCATCGGCTGATTCTCGGCAAGAAGGGCGAACGCCTTAAGGAGCTGGAGAAATCGACGGCGACGAAGATCAACGTGCCACCGATGAACAATCCGTCGGAGATGATTGAGATCGTGGGCCCGAAGGAGGGCATTGAGAAGGCGGAGCACGAGATACGCGTCACGTCCGACGAGCAGTCGAAGAAGGCGTTTGAGCGTGTCAACGTGCCGAAGATGTTCCATCCGTTTATCGTCGGCGGTTTCAATGAGAAGCTGAACGCAATGTGCGCTGAGACGGGCGCACGTATCAATGTGCCGCCTCCATCGGTGATGAAGGACGAGATTGTCATTGCCGGCGACAAGGACGGCGTTGCGGCGGCGAAGGCGAAAATCGAAGCGATCCACGCGCAGATGGCGAAGTGCTGCAGCACGGTGCAGGTGGAGGTGCCCAAGTCGCAGCACAAGTACGTCATCGGCCAACGCGGCTCGACGATTGCAGAGATCCTGAAGGAAACGGGCGTGAGCGTTGAGATGCCGCCGAGCGATTCGGCGACCGACACGATCACACTGCGCGGCCCGCACGACAAACTGGGTCAGGCGCTGAGCAAGGTGTACGAAAAGGCGAACTCGGTGCGTACGAGCGATGTGGATGCGCCAGCATGGATTCACAAATACATTATTGGTCGCAAAGGCGCCAGCATCAAAGAGATCACCAACGACCTGCCCAAGGTGCACGTGGAGTTCAACGTCAAGGAGAACAAGATCAAGATCGAGGGCCCACCGGAGGAAGTGGAGAAGGCCCATGAGAAGCTCGAAGCGATCGCTAAGGACTATATTAACAAATATATCTTCATGGATATTACAGTCGATCAGCGGTATTATAAGCACATCATCGGCAAATCCGGCGCGAATGTGAACCGCATCAAAGACGACACCGGCGTCGGCATCAATATCGACGAGACCGGTCAGATCCGCATTGAGGGTACTCGCGAGGGCGTACTGAAAGCGCAAGCCGAACTCGAAGAAATGGTCAAGAAGCTGGAGAACGAAAAAGAGCGAGACATCATCATCGAACAGCGTCACTACAAGAACATTATCGGCTCGAAGGGCGAGAACATTCGTGAGATTCGCGACCGCTTCAATCAAGTGCAGATCACGTTCCCCGGTCCAGGCGACAAACGCGATATTGTCAAGCTACGCGGTCCGAAAAACGACGTCGACCAATGCTACAAGCATTTGCAGAAGATCGTCAAAGAGTTGAATGAATCGTCGTACCAACTCGAAGTGCCCATTTACAAGCAGTTCCATAAGTATATCATCGGCAAGGGCGGCGTGAATATTCGCAAGATTCGCGAGGAAACGCAGACGAAAATTGAGCTGCCGTCAGAGGGTGATAACAACGATGTTATAACCATTACCGGCAAGAAGGAGAACGTCGAGGAGGCTCGTGAGAAGATTCGTATGATAGAAGGCGAACTCGAGAATATTGTCGCTGAAGAGATCACGATTGATCCGAAGTTCTACAACTCGCTGATTGGCGCACGCGGCAAGCTCATTCATTCCATTATGGAGGACTGCGGTGGCGTCGCCATCAAATTCCCGTCCCCGGAGAGCCGCAGCGATAAGGTCACGATACGCGGACCCAAGGACGATGTCGATCGCGCCAAACAGCAGCTGCTTGATTTGGCCAACGAGCGACAATTGTCCAGTTTCACTGCAGAAGTACGTGCCAAAGCCCAACACCATAAGTTCCTCATTGGTAAGAGCGGCAGCAATATCAAAAAGATTCGCGATGCGACCGGCGCTCGTGTGGTATTTCCCTCCAACCATGACGACGATCGCGAATTGATAACAATCATCGGGAAGAAGGACGCCGTCATGCAGGCCAAGGCTCAGCTCGAAGCGACGATCAAGGAAATCGACAACATTATCGAAGACGAAATGATCGTGGATCCGCGCCATCACAAACATTTTGTCGCGCGCCGCGGTGAAATTCTACACCGCATCATGGATGACTGCGGGGGCGTGCTGATCAGTTTCCCTCGTTCGGGCGTTACCAGCGACCGAGTGACGCTGAAGGGCTCTAAGGACTGCATCGATGCGGCGAAGGCGCGTATCAAGGAGCAGGTCGGCGATCTGGAGGCGCAGATCACAATCGAATGCATCATCCCGCAAAGCATGCATCGCACCGTGATGGGCGCCAAGGGCTACAAGGTGCAGGGCATTACAAGCGAGCACGACGTGAAAATCAAGTTCCCTGACAAGAACAACACGGAGGAGTACCTCAATCACGACGGGCAGCCGATGATGAATGGCGACGCTAACGCTGAGCCGGTGCGCCATTGCGACATGATTCGCATCACCGGCCGCGAGGAGAACTGTCTGCGCGCCAAGCAGGCGCTGATCGACCTCAAACCGGTCACAATCGACGTTGATGTGCCGATGGACTTGCATCGGTCGATCATCGGCAAGAGCGGACGCGACGTGCGCGAACTGATGGACGAATACGATGTGCACATTGTGCTGTCGCCGCCGGACCAGAAGGAGGACAAAATCAAGATCACCGGCACGCCGACGAACTGCGAGCGCGCGAAGGAAGCGGTGCTGCGGCGCGTCATCGAGATCGAGGCCGATCGTAAGGATCGCGAGCTGAAGAGCTTCGCACTGCGTGTCGAAGTGAACCCGGATTTCCATCCGAAAATCATTGGCAAGCGTGGTGCGATCATTACGAAGATACGCTCCGATAACGATGTGCAGATCAACTTCCCGAAGCGGGGCGATCCCGAAGAGCAGATAATCACGATCGTCGGCTACGAGGAGGCGACGCACAAAGCGCGTGACGATATCATGAAGATCGTCAATGAACTCAACGACATGGTCAGGGAAGAAGTGAGCATTGACTCGCGAGTACACTCGCGCCTGATTGGCACGCGCGGCCGGAACATCCGGAAGATCATGGACGACTTCAAAGTGGATGTCAAATTTCCACGCAGCGAGGACAGCGATCCGAGTATGGTGACGATCAGCGGCGCGCCGGACAACGTCGCCGACGCCAAGGATCATCTCTTGAATTTGGAGGAGGAATACGTAAGCATTGCAACGCCGCACGTATTCGCGTTTGTGATTATTGACGAATTGTTTGTTGCAGTTGCAAGACGTGACCGATCAAGAAATGATGAATAGTTACCGTGCGCCGTCGAGCGGAGCGCACTCGACGGATTCGCCGTCGCGCGGCGGCGGCAAGGATAACGGTTTCGTGGTCGCCGGTGGACCGTGGGAACAACAGAATCCGCATCAACCACCGCAGCCGAAGGTGGCACCCAATACGGACAGCGTCACCGAATTCCCGTCATTCGGTGGCCGCTCAAGCGAACCGCCGGTATCGTCGCCCATCGCTGGCGCTTGGGGCAATCGGCGTTAACCACCGATTAACCACCAGTCCCTCTACCAACTACCACCGAACGTAACCTACCCCTCTCAAATCTAGAAACACTAGATGGTAATTGAAACAACTATACTACATGAAACAGAACAACACACTGCCAATTTTAAACATAAAATAACGTCGATTAAAGATGAACTATTACCCACAAACACCTATTTGAACAGAAAACGGACTGGGTGCTTTTTTATACTAACTACACAAAATATGCAAGACGAACTAAGTACTGATTGAGAGAAATCGAAGTACATAACAACATTAAAGAACACGAAAAAAATCGCTACAAGGTTGTTTTAAACAACACCGCGAAAACAACCCGAATGAACCTCTTCCTCACTATTTGCTGCATTCATTGATAGGCCTGGCAAACGACAACGGACACTGACTCAAACGGATCTGAATTCACACAAGACGCCACTGTTTCGAATTAACGAAACCAACTGTAAGAATGAGATACTAAAGACAAGGATTTATATATTATACAAGTACCGATAAGTACAACAAGTACACGAAAGAGAAACAATTTAAGCGAGCAGAGTTGATACCAATATCATCCGGATGATATCTAATCGTTTCACTTAAAAATTCATTTATTCCACAAGGGAATATTTGTGAAATGAAAGTATAAAAATATTGTACGTGTGTGACACGTGCGCGTAATGTTAACAAACATCTTTATGAACTCGGCCTATATTGGATAAGAACGGCGGCTCTAAAGATATGAAACGTACTTCATTAACGCAAGTATAAAACGAAGCTCAAGACGGACACATCAAACGTACATTTGCTTGAGAGTGGTACTTGTGACTGGGATGATTTTTTTATGTAAGGATGATCGCTGAGCAGATGTTAATGATATCATCAAATATTTAATAGAACTGTTTTAAATCAAACGGCGTATAGAAATGATATTTTCAAATATGTAATTGTACATGTGTTTGGGTGTGTACATTTTCTTGCAAATTCGTGCATGCATGACCATTGAAATGGAGTGCAGGTCATGCAGCAGTTTATCCGAAACATCTTAATTTAATAATGTAATGCGAAAGAATTTATAATTATCACACAATATTATCTATAACATAGCTATGTATAGGTTGTTTTATCCATACTATATTTCGATGATTATATTAATAACGATTATGGATATTTTTTTGATAATAATTAAAGTGGTATACTACGTTGATGTAGGTTGGAATCGCAAACAAACAAGAAACTAAATTCATTTCAATCACAACAGCAGTCCAATCTCTATCAACTGAAGATGCTGTAACATACCGAATTTGACATCTGAATTAACTGAATTTACTTCAGCAATCGCCCTGCGAAAGCGTAATGAAACGACAACCTGAAGACTAAATTGCTCTGAACTTTATACAAAAAAGAAACCCAACTATTTATAAGTAATATACGAACATTATTATGCATCGGAGGATTTATAAATGAAGACGGGATAAGATCGAACAATCGATGCAAAAGCTGAATGAAGATTATTCGGAGATTGTGATACACGTTTGTTGCGGAGAGTTTTTTTTTATTTTGCGTAATAGCTCCTCGGTGGAAGGACGATGAGAGCAAAAGAAATAATGATCGCTGAAGGCGTGGGATATATAGATAAATGCTCATTTGTTTTTCATAGTTCTTTTCGCTTAAGTAAGTCGCGGAATGTGTCATAAGTGATGGTTTTGTTCTTATATAAAATAACTTCACACACACACACACCACATACCCCAAACACGAACGCAAATTATACAAAATTATACATACATACAATGCGGATTTTAAGGATAACCAATCGAAGCTAAAATTGAGACTTATTGGTCGCATGGCGGAACACAAAAAAGTAGTGATAATTTTTTAATAAAACCAGAAAGAATCGAAAAGTAATGAACACCTGCTGCTGTTCTTTTGTTTCTTGAGATGTCGAAATTGAACTTAAAATGAACACTGCAACAGCGAAAAGCCATTGTATTGTACTACACGTATAGGCTAGTACCGAACGACTACGAAAACTGAAAAATTGAATTTTACTTTTAATATATTTACAGATCATATATAGAGTTTATGTATGTATAAAATAGTAAATGCATTTATGTTACGTTATGTTATGTGTTGCGGATTGCGTTGCGCTGTATAACTCGATTGATACGTGACCGTTTTTGCTCTTATTTTTTGTCTCTTCGTCATTATTGTAAACGATTATGATTATTATTATTATTATTGAATTATTCTATTCGGGTAAATGGATTTTTCATGTTATTTATGCATATATGAGATAAAATTAAGTGCATATTTTATGAAGTGCAGTTTGATGATGGGGCGCGCGGCAGACGAGACGGAAGAAAGTGGAAAATCTATTATTAAAATCAATAAAAACTATAAAAATTTAGCATTTCCATTTGTACTACATGCCTAATCTTAGCCGCAGTCCTTATCAGTTGCGTTACGGCCGAATAAAAATGCTACGCATACTTTTTATTATCAGTGGGAATTGATTAATGTCCACTTCGCACTTCATCACAATCGCCGCGGCGACGCGGCCCTCCACCGCGATTCAATTCGAATTCACGCGCCTGCTGCAATCATTTGATTGAATTTGTTTATATCAACAAATGTCAACGCGCGTCAATTGACGGATACTATCCGTGATTGTCCCTGTTATTTTTTCCGCCAAAGCAATCGTCGAAATTTGCAAGAAAACCGTTTTTGAAAGCGTTTTTTTTTTGGAATGCAACGTTTTTGTAGAATTCTGCAGTCCATTAACAAACTACCCGGCAACGTAATCGTCGTGTGACGTTCGCCTCCTTGCTGGCACACACCGCGCACAAGTGGCTGGCCGTCTCTCTCAATCGCGTTCGCGCAGCCAGTGTGAAATTGCGTGTGCGCTCGATCAGCGAAGTCGCAATTCGAAATTTTGATTTCGCACACCTTCTCCTGCGCTACCGCCTTCTCCTCGTCAATCGGCGCGCCGCAATCTGCGAGAATGTCGCGCGGACTCTTGGTGCGCTCCAAGGCGCTCATATACCACCAGGTGAGTGCCACCGTCTCCGCAATATGGTGTAGCGAAATAATTGTTTAATTCGGCCGATTTTATATATTACATAACCAAAACACGCAAGGCTCATCATATGTTGTAATACAGAGCGTTCAGAGTGGGTTTCAGGTACGAAACTTCCAGACGACGAAGATGCTTAGCGCAGATAAGTGTCCGCCGGCAAAGGAGACGCCGAAGCCGCGCATCAAGACGTTTATGATCTACCGATGGAATCCGGAGGTTCCCGGCCAGAAGCCGTACATGCAGGAGTTCCAGGTGGACCTCAACAGCTGCGCGCCGATGGTGCTCGACGCGCTGATTCGCATCAAGGAGTACATTGATCCGACGCTCACATTTCGTCGGTCGTGCCGCGAGGGCATCTGCGGCTCGTGCTCCATGAATATTGAGGGTGAAAATGCACTGGCTTGCATCTGGTTAGTCATTTTTACGAGTTACCATTTGCTCAATACCATTGCAAATCATGAATTGCTTCCAGTAAAATTGATACAAATCTGAAGAAGAAGACCTACATCTATCCACTACCTCACATGTATGTGATCAAGGATCTGGTACCTGACATGAACCATTTCTATAGACAATACACTACCATCAAACCTTGGTTGCAACGCCGGTAAGAAGTGACGCGACTTCAAATAAATCCTTGCAATCAACTTGAATTCGTAATTTGTTGGCTAGGAATGAGCCGAAAATGGGCGAGGCACAGTACTTGCAGACGATCAAGGATCGTGAGAAGATCGACGGGTTGTACGAGTGCATTTTGTGCGCGTGCTGCTCGACGTCGTGCCCGAGCTACTGGTGGAACAGCGATCGCTACCTGGGGCCCGCCGTACTCATGCAGGCGTACAGATGGATGATCGATTCGCGGGACGAATTGACCGAGGAGCGACTCGCCCAGATGAAGGACACGCATTCTGCGTTCCGCTGCCATACGATTATGAATTGCACCAAAACTTGCCCGAAGGTAACAATATGGATCCCTTGATGACTTCAATTTAACGAAATTGTTGTTTACAGGGTCTGAATCCGGCATACGCCATATCGAAGATAAAGTTGTTGGTGGCTGGATTCGAGTCGAAGAAGGCACCAGGCATGAATACCACAGGCGACCATTGTTAGAATGGAGGGGAAAAAAACCTTATATATTCGGCGACCGATTATGGTCGAAAATTACTTAAACGAAATTTAAAATGAAGATTGATGGAAAATGTCCCTCCGAAAATTTGAATTTCTTACACACCTCACATGCAAACCACAGCAACCTACATGAAAAAAGATTTTGAAATGGTTTTAAACGATTATTTTTGTTAAATTATATATTATTGTTCTCTGGGTAGATGCACGAAAAGCCTATTGTTCTTATTTATACTTAATTTATTTTCTGCGCGTGCATTAGTGACGTTGCTATGATACAATTTTGTTTTTGTTTTCCCTCCTTGCCCAGCAGCATTATTAGTCGATATACGAAATACAGCGCCAAAGTTTAGTAAATTACGCGCGCCGCAGGGCTGAATAATCGTTATATATTTATTTGGATATGTACATAGAGTTTATGCTCGGCGGCGGTGTGCACCATGTATCCTCATCCTACCAATACGTTATGTAAATGAACTATTTTTTGTTTGTACCCTAGATGCAGACTGGAATCAGTATTCGTGATTGTTGTTTGTTTTTTTTTTTGCCGATGTTATTGAAGTGATGCATTTCGCTTAAGGGATGATTGTTACGTCTTATATTTATCTACCTATACGCACGCATGCGACACTTAATTAGAATTAGGTGAATAACAAGTGCATATAATGCACTGCGGCAGCCTCCGTTTGTAAATTTTCACATAGCGCAATCTTATCTTCCTATTTTTTTTTGTTTGTGTACAGAAATGGCGACGAATAAATTTGTTTGGTTGTGGATTTTAATTTCGCAAATTGGAATGAATTCCGTTTTTCTCCCTTGTGTGGTTGCGTTCGCGAGTTCGATAAGTGGTTATTGATACGAATGCGGTGTAAATGAGGCATAAATATTTGACTTCATATCATCGAGCATTTGTCATTGCCAATTATCCGTTTTGCTATTGCTAAACGTTTGCAAATAAATGCGTGAGTATGTTGATAACTCCGGTGTTAATTCAGATAACTAATTGCCCGTTTTGTATATCGTTTAGATCTAACGCGATGAATGATATTTCAGTGTTATATATCAATATATCTAATTATTACGTAAATATTCCGCAAAAATTCGGTGAAACCTTACTAAATATATATTGATTATTACTATAAATTACTCACCATTGGCCCAAATTGTGCTGAATAATTGAATATTCTGAAACAAAAAGAAAATATAAATTAAATCATATTTAATAAGTACCAGAAACTTAAATTTAATGTTACTCCTATAAATCTATTCCCACAATTTATTTAATAACTTTATAGACTTTAAAAAAGTGAATGTCTATAACTGATGTAAATATTTGCAACTTATAGTTACTTAATTTTTCAATATTGCTATTTCCGTTTGTTTAGTATCATACACGACGCGCAACGCAAAACTTCTTGAACTGTTTCCAAGTACACATTCTGCACCTTAATACTTTGCACTTTGTATCCTCGTATCCAAAAACCAATAATTTAGGTCAAAAATAATCTTTAAAATCTCATAATAGGTACAATTGTACGATTGCTAAAGGATAAGAATTTTTATCCAGTTCTGAGAACTGCTTATCGATATGCCAATTACGCCAATTGCGGAATGAAACCTTTGCGCGCTGATACATACGATTCGCGAAACCTCTCAACGGATGCATTGCAATTATGTAATTTGTTTCGTGCGTTGAAACCAAATAATAGTGCAATTAAAAGCATACCCCTCCACATCTCAAGATACGATCGTATAAATAAATCAGATCATCCTCCAATTACGACATTACATCTTTCATCTTTCGACTGCGGCACGTGCAATTTGAATTTGTCCCCTATTAGAAAAATTGCGTTGAATAAGTGCACCGGACACGAGCAAAACATACCCGCATACCAACATACCATTCACAGCGATACATCATTATCATTATCATTCAAGCATCACGCAGCCGACGACGACGTGAACGGACGAACGGACGATTCGTTCGGACGACTAACATTCGTCATTCCGTGGAGCCAACCCGTCATTATTACTCCACAACCACGCGGCGCGGCGTGAAACAAACGAGAATCCGCGGCGAACGAGTAGGGAACTCACTAGCGAGCGCGCGACTTGCTTGCAACACACGGCCACATTTCAAACTCGTTCGCCGTTCGGCGCGCACCGCGTGTCGCCCATACGCATCGTTTCTTCCAAAACTTAATCAATCAATCAATCCAATACTCTTCTCCAGGTGTGAATTTAATAAGAATAAAACTCGCTTACCATCCTTTGAGAATAATATTGTGAGCCATAAAACGATCGAAAAGAACGGTGTCAAAGTTATCCTATTTTTAATCGCACGTGCGTGTTAATTGTGTGCGCGACTTTGCCGCGATTGATAATCGCGCGCGCATCACGAGTGCGACCCAGCTGACGACGGCGACGACCGACGACGCCGACGGTAAGATGAGTGGCGGCGCCTGCTGCGTGGACGTCCTCAGCGGATCGCTGCGCGTTCGCAACAGCAGCATTTGTGCGGCGGCGCCCTACGACTACTGCAAGGCGACGGAGGTGCGCGCCTGTCCCAGCGTCATGTCGGCGGCCACCAAGCGCCTCCTGCCGCCCAACACCGAGACGGTGCAGACGAAACCCTTTCCCATTCGTGGTAAGTACGTTATTACCGAATTATCAAATTCCCGAATACTATTCCCGGAAACTTACGCGTGACAAGAAATGCGCTGAAAAACCAACGATGACGAAGCACTTTTGTTGAGGAGTAGCAAAAAAACAAGAACCAACAAAAAGAGCAAAGTTTCTCGGGAGAGGTTAGGGCCCATTCTACCGATAAAGAAAAGGACGTGTAATTAGACAGTCCCTTTGATTGATTCTTTATTCACCATGTAACGTAAGCAATTCAATTAGATATCGACGTGGATCGGAGGTGAGCGCGCCCGAGAGAGGTGTGTTGAAAACGTGGAAGCACGTGAAGTACGCGTGACTGGCGTGGCGAATTGCAAATTTCGAGACGCGAAATCGCTCATCAAGTTTTATGACAAACTTCTTTTCTACTTTCTTTATGGCGAAACTACAAATGATTGATTAACTCGCATTCGTATATTGATAAAATACGAAAACAACTAAAGAAACAATAACTAAGTAAGTAATAAAATTAATGAGAAAAGTTTTGATGCGTAAATGCATAATTCGATTATTTTGTATGACTTATCTTACTTAAGCCTACTTAATTCTTATTGTCAATATTATTGACTTCGAGAATTGAGTGCAGTGGAACAGAAAATAAGTTTTTATAAGACGTGAAATTTGAATTGAATGCGATTTGTCATTTGATTCCCAGTATAAACATCGATGATAAACGCACAAGTGTTTTCGTTTTCATCATCGAGATGCATTGTGTTTGTACGCGTCAAATTAGTAATTTTCCATTTGTAGCAGCAGCCATCCGAACGATTCCATTATGTCGCGTGGCGTAAAAAAACAAAAATATCGTAGTTTACTTGAAAAGATAGGCGCGTGTAGAATAGTTGTTCGTCGCCCTTGTTTGGCTTATCAACATTTGAATTTCATATAGCGCGAATGAATGCATTACGGCGTAGTTGTGTGTAGTTGATGATGAAAATTCTGATTGAATCGCTACTTGAATCACCGCAATCTACTACGCTATAGCATTTTTTTTGATTATTCAAACAACTCAATTCAATTGTTTCATTTTTATTCAAAACTTAAATGAATATGTAGCAATACTTGCGTTTAATGCACTTAATATTCTGAATTCTGACTATCAATAAGTTGTTGTTTTGACATTGACCGCGAGCAAACAATTATGAGTGTAAAGCTAGTAATTAAAAAAAACGGATGATTCAGATGTGGCAACTGTATCAGTGTAGCAGTATCGATCACATGTTAATCGAGTACCCTCATTGGTATTACTAATTGATTCAAATGTTGCAATTGCGTTCCACTAACGACGCCGCAAACAACTTCATTTTGCTTATTTGCGATGCGATCAGCGACTTGTTTGCGCTAAATGAGGTGTTGTTGTTTTGTGCGCACAGATTATAATTTTCAATTAAAATCCGATTAAACTCCAGAGAAAAACAAGTTGCTGATTAAAACAAATTAGAAATTAATCGCAATCCGTAATCGGTTTCGCATTACGTTAAACTTTATCATAATCAGCTTTTAATGATTACACTTTTTCACTGTGCAATTGAAAAAATATTAAGCTAGATTATTATCATTTGGATCAAAAAATGGATCACATGTTCGAATAAAATGTAAAATTTCAAGTGGTATTTCAACTGCAAGCGAGTTACTCTAAATCTAAACTAGCTAAACAGGTATTAGATCATAATTTCTAATAAGCACCTAATCGACGGATGAATATATATTAAAAAGCAAGACAACGCTATATTTGACTCTCACATGTTCGATAAGCTTGCCTAATTGTAGATATTATTTAAAACTAATGCCGCAGCATATTATTATT
>JARJDR010008725.1:0-24923 GCA_030264135.1 Myllaena sp. GC000078 | reverse complement strand
GCCGCCGGCTTCTACGTCATTGACTACACGGCCATCGTGCTGCTCTTCAACATGTTGACTACGTATATTATTGTTATTGTGCAGTTTGATAGTCAGAGCATCAACGGCACCATTGTTCGCAATTAACTGGCATGCTCTTGTTACATGAAATAAATATATTAAACGATTATTATTAGAGATGAAACGACAATCTGGTAACTATACGAAATCCGCCAAAATTTACATGATATATCGGCGATACAATCAGCAAAACGTGCAAACCAATTAGAAACGCCCGTTTTGGCTTTTTCCAACGCGACAAACTTAATACTTCCCTACTACATTCTTTGCACTTTCCAATCAAGTGGTTTTTATTTTTCACAATGAATTTTTATCGATTCTTTGTCGAAACAAACACGTTTTGCGTTTCTTCTAATTTCTATCTAACCTAAAACAATTCCAATAGAATTTCAGCTTCATACCTTAGTTTGGTAAGCCAAGATTTTAAATCTGAAGAAGTTACCTTCAATATTTAACGGACAACTAAATTTTAGAGTGTAAATTAGTAATTTGAGATTAATAATATTACCAGTTGTTATAAATAATTTTGAATACAATCAGAAGATGCACGGTGATTTTCTAGTGGAGTTACTTTTTTCCGCAACAAAATCCGTTGAGAAATAACAGAGTTACGAAGGCAAAACGTTGCGCATAGTCGGTTAGCTAAGAGCGTGTAACTGACCTACGCAACTCAACCCTTTGACTATTACGCAACGCGACCTTGCTTGGAATGCGGCTATTATGTAATCTTTGTTATAATGACGAAGCACATTCCTGCGTTTACTACGAGTGCGAGGGAAGCAAAGCAAAGGCTTCGTTGGCGTTCGTGCGCAATCGGCAGTGCTCGACTATTTGAAACTTTCAAACCCCGCCTTCGACGTTAACCAGCTAGTTGCTGCGGCGCAGTCGGTGGTTGACCGTCGTTCATGCACGATGGATCCCAAACCATTGCGTAAAGTGATCGCTCAAGATTAAAACGTCGGACAGTTAATTTGATCATCAGTCTATTTCGCTTATCATTCGGAGAACAATAAATAAATCAATACCAATTATAATCTTCTACAACTAAACAAAGCAATGCTCATTTTCAATTCGTAAATACATAATTGGATTAGATGTAATGTGATTTGATTAATAGACACAGTCAATAAAATCATTTCTTCACAAATGATAATTTACAATTCAAAATGTATCGAGTTTCCTGTTGCTTGTTGTAATATGTATGCGCCTTTTTTATATTAACTATTTATGTATATACAATGCAGCTAAAATCGCAAAAATAATTCGAAAGCAACCTTCTTTCCTTTCCGCTTCGCGAGATCGATACACGATTCTTTGCTCGCATGCATCGTGGCTTGCTTATCACTCAATCAATCATGAATTAAAAATACATTTTATACTTATTTCTGTTTAGCTTTACATACTTCCATTCTTTATCATAACGTGAATTTTGCTTCGTTTCTTTTTCATTCCACTTTTTTCTTATGCGTTAATAAGGTGAGTGAATTTATGCTTTTATGGCGTGTCGCCGTCTCGTTAATTTCCACGCAATTAATTCATTTTATTCGCATATATAAGATATATTTCATATGTATGTGTATCTTTTTAATAATTCATATTCAAAAAGTAGTTCGTTAGTGATGCAGTACTTTCTTCTTTGTTTGCCTTTGCATTTGCCTTTGTTACAATGTATTTAAAACACGATATTTGGTTTCGTACGAAACCGTATCTTCAGATTCCATACGTCGGAGAACACAAACTAATTAAATCATGCTTTGTTTTCATGCCGATTAAGGAATTCTACAAATATATAAGTTTCTTAATTATTTATACGATTAGCTTGCGTTCTCCCTGCGTATTTGTGTCACCAACAACTTGGCAGAAAAAGATTTACATTTTGTTTGTAATTTCCAAAAGTGTGCCGTGTTGTTATTTGAGTAGATGTTTAAGATTGCTTCTCTCTTACGGTTGAATGTTACGATTAAATATATAATGTATGTACAAAACTATGTATATTTAATTTTATTACAGTCAATCGATTAATAAATTACACGGTACTTCAATATTAAAAATTCGCCCGCCGCTCTGTGGCGCGAGTGAATGTGCCCGCCGCTTGCTTGTGATGGTAGGTGAAAACACTCGAGGCGTGTTTTGGAAGGTAACATTTTCGGGACGTTCATTATATTAATTTCTTGTAATAATGTAGCAATTAGAAAAGTTCCCAAGTGTACTCGTACCCTCGATCAATGGCAAATGCATTGCCTCTCTTTCCCAAAAAACTCCCGCTTAATTTACTTCAATTTGCCTATATCTTAATTATGTATGTACAATTTCTCTAATGGCTCAAAGGACTAGATCAAGCTTAACGAACAATGGCTCGCGAAACCGACGGTTGCAGTTGGAAGTTACAAAAACCGATGCAGTGCACAAATGATTCGTATCACAGAAACAAGTCAATTCAATTAGTAACGGTAAATCTACCAAAATAATACTGATACATAATAATAAATAAATAACTCGAGCAACAAATAGAAAATAACTCAACAAACGTAAATTAGGTACTAGAAGTTCAGTCCAATGCTAAGGTTGCTTAAAAATAAGGTTTATGCAGCACATCCAATAAGACACAATCTACTCCATGCGCATGCAGTTCCGTGGTTGATAGCAATATAGCAAATTGCAATTTACGTGGTGGAAGTGAAGTTCTACGCTAGTCTACAATCGCCGCCAACCATTCCGATCGTCTCGTCCATCAATCCTTATCTATGCATTCTAGTAAAATAGGTTGAATATACAAGTAGTAGTATTTATCACATGGCAAACCCGACAGTCGTATTTTTTACATATTAGCCATCTTTATGCATCCACTCCTCATCCCGTTGCTTTTTGTTTGGTTTTGTTCTGTTCATTATGAGGCAGGTATAAGTTATATTCTTTAAATTTACGCGCGCGCGTCACATTGATATCTTTCTACGCGAAATGATGGACGCATGCAAAACAAATGCGCAATTTACAAAATGTATGTGTTTTTGGTTTTCGATCTTTGCTTACAGCCGACCCAATAACTTTGCGATGCGATTCCTTGTGTTAGCCGTCCAAGGGTGGACCGAGGTATACCATGGAGACTTCCGTGTTACCATAGACGGCCGATACGGTCGGATACAGTTTTTTATCAGGCAATCCTGCAAATTTTATTATTAAGTTTTATTAACTGCAACTATAAATCTTATGTATCTACCTCTAAATGCAACCCCAAGAAATTCATAATTCTTCTCAAATGAGAGTGTGTTGTCATCACAATCCAAAATCACCCTTATCCTTTCACCAACCTATAAATACAACAAGCAAATGTCATGACACAATTCTATCGCCAAGCCTGCTGCTCTCCTTCCTACCTGATATTTGGGCGCATTGTTGAGCAGCGGATAATTGCCCTGCGCGTCGCCGTTGTGCAGCAAATGGTTGTCCACCAGATTCCAGCCCCAGCTCTGCTCGTCGGAGCCGAGCAGCGCCACATACCCATGGCACTGGAGCGGCGCATCCTTTGTCGCAATCCCAATCACCGCCACCGTGCCCAGCGGACCCTCCCAGATCACCTCCCACGCGTGCCGCCCGTGCCGGAAGCCAATCTTCCCACGCGACGCGTCCGTGCTCTGCGCCACCGGATTGCGGTGCAGCGTGAAGCCGTTCGGCTTGATGTAGATGTTCCGCGAGCAATCGTTCGGATTCCACGAGTGGTAGAAGGCGCGCAGCTTCGCCTTGTACGTCGGCACCGACGACAGCAGGTCGGACTTGAGCGCCTCCTCGGCGAGCTTGCGCACGCAGTGCAGCCGCCACACGTCGTTGTTCTCGTCGTTCAGGTAGCGATACCAGCGCTTGCACACCAGGGAGCAGGTGCGCAGGTCGTGCAGGTTCAGGTAGGAGAAGATCACCTCCAGCACGTTGATCTCGCACAGCGGCCCCCCGTCGCCCTCCATCGTCGTCGCGCCACCGCCGTCGTCGCCGTCGTCGTCGTCGGCCTCGTCGTGGAGGTGGTCCAGTGCGGGGGTTTCGCCGTCGTGCCGCCCACCCCGTCTTCAGGTGGTCGTCGACGATGTCTGGCGCGTCGTGCTGCCCGTCGACGATGGCATCGATATGCTGTTTGTGTTACACTCGCGACTTGTAAATGGGCATATTTTCGCAACGGGGGTGAGTTGAGTGCGCAACGAGGACATAAAGCAAACACATGCGTAAAACTCACCCCCAAATTGACGTTTTCAAGTGTCAAATTGGTATGATTCAAAACTTTTATAGTAATTACTTCCAAGCTGTTTGTTACTTTGAAACTACACTTTAGCAAATCTCTACATACTCGTTTCTAGTTTAATTATTAATTAAAAGGGGTGTTTTATATAAGTTTTAATTAAATTTATTAAGTTGATTTGAATGGCAACACTGCAAAAAAGGGCGGAGCATAAATTTCAAAATTTCGTTTTGCTAATATCTTTAAAATTACTTGAAAATCGTGTATAATTTGATCAGATTAGCTATAAAAAGAACAGAGTGGCTTGGGGATGTGTTAATTATTACTTTTTGTGAGAGAATACAGTCGATAATGTAGAGAATGCGTGAAAGGGTTATGAGGGCGCTGCGAGCGAACGAATCCCGCGCGCGCGCGCTCGTCCCCCACGTGCCCCGGCGGCGGCCAATCGGGCGCGTCGCTTTGTACGCGCCGCCAAAGCGCTCATCGTCGTATGCTGCACGAAAGAGCTGCACTTTGCGGCATCGCGTACGTGTCGGGCAGCGTGCAAAACGCGTTTGGAAGGCGCCGTTCGCCGGCCGCGATCACGCCGCATCGCCGCACGCGCGCCCCGCGAAAATCGGTGCGCGCCCCAGCCGCCAATTCGCCGGCGCCAAATGTCCGTTCGTCGCGCGCGGGCATCGCCATTTTTGTCGACCTGCTGCTGCCGTCGTCGTCGTCGCCGCTGTAGCCGCATTGCGCGTGGGGCTGCCGCTGCTCGGTGAAGTCGCGTGTGACTCTTTGCGCAACACTACTAGTTTCGTGGCCGTCGCCGGAGAGCGCCTGCGTGCGTCCTTCCACTTGGGGTTGCAGAATGGCGCAGAACATTTTCCTGCAGGATGTCAATGGTGAGTTGCTCCGCTTCCTGGGGGGGTGGGCTATCAGCTGATGGCTGGTATGAATTACCACATAAACTAACACCACATAAGTTATATAGGAGAATGAGCACCAGGTCCTGGAGCTTAGCGTTGGTCTTTTATCTCAACTTCGTGGGGGGAGCATTCTTAAAGTATCGCAGAATGCCAAATATTGAGTAGTTTAGTTTATTTTTTTAAAGTGGGAATGGTTTGGTTTTTGGGGCTGGGGTTGGTGTTGTAGGGCTAGGGTTAGAGGGGTACCCGGCCCGCGCGCGCAATCATTAAATCGCCCCATGGGGTAAGATGGTGTGATGGAATGCAGCCGTCAGCTACCCTACGCCCAGGCAGCGGCCCACCATTTATAAACATTTCTAACAAGATATAAGTATGCAGGCGCAGGCTTTGATTTCACGTAACACCAAATCCAAGGCTATCGAAATCATCCAATTATGTATTTGCATTTAATAATGCGTAGCGCCTTGGCGCGATTGAAACCTAAACAATAGTCGAGTGCAAAAATTTATGTAGTACTTAGGATGATGTTTATTACGCATGAATCCATCTAATTTCAGGAATTGTTTTTTATGAAGTAATCATGAATTCCATCTGGATTTCATAAAGATCTGAGGCATTGTGGGCGCCGGCGTTTCGGTGCGGTTGTGCCAGTTGTAGTTGCACATCGATTCGATTGTGCGTTTGTCGCTTTTTGGGGGGCCGGGCGGCGTGAAGTTCGCATGCCGCACACCGCCGCCGGTTCAATACCAAGGTTATGACTATGGCGGGCGCCGCCGCCACCACCACCGCCGCCGAATTTATTCCGCTCGCAAATTCATCACTCATCGTGCGGTGTTTGCGTATTACTATCAAACTAACATTACAACAGTACAACGCAACTAATGAGTTGCTTTGAAAAGATTACTGCTCTGAACCGCTTAATTGATAAGAAGAGCCAAATTGAGACGATGTTATCTTTCGCGGGCGGAAATTAAAAGAAGGAACAAACATCTATTCTTCTGGTCTTTGGCGAGGGTGGCGTAAGTACCTCCCTTGAGGACTGCGCGTTCATCTTGATAACGTATGACCTCGCCTAATTAACGTCCGTGTTTATAAGGAGTGTACGAATTATTATATAATGAAATTTTCCAAAGATTGACAATGATGAAACGCACAGGGCTTGAGTTTTCAGACCACTAGGATAACGGGGCGAGGACGTTGCAAACAGGCTTAACGAGATTCGTGCAGCGTACTCGTAGCGTACATCACGTATTATTGCGCACACATACACGTAGGCGATTCTTCCTTTCCGGGCGAGCCGCTAATAAGTTCTAAAAGGTTCTCCATGCCGTGCCGGGCATTGTTGGCGATGCGAAAAAAATGCGTATTGACGTGATGCCGTGTTCTAAAAATGTCGCCAATAAAACGCCATTATGATTTAAATTAGGTAGCTCCAAACAAAAGAATAGCATACTAGTGGGGTGGCTTGTAATCAGCCAGGCAGAGAGAGGTGAAATGGGGAAATTATAGGTCTAGCTGCTTCCGGCCTGTTTTTCTAAATATAAGTCTGTGTTGCAAACGTGTAACTGACTATCTGGTGTGTTTTTTTATTTCAGGACATCCACAAATATTGAAAATGGTCACAACAGACGATAGCGCCGCTATGGAGGAGCTCTTTGGTCTGTCCGATGGGCAACAGATACGGTTGCTCAAGTCAGTTGGTGGTCAAAATATCACACAGGTCAGTTCGCATTAATAACTTATTTTCCAACATTATTTTGACATTCAAAATTAAATTTGAACCAAATTTAGGAACTAAATTCGTTTCATATGTTACGTATTTGATTTGTTCTAAAATTGGTAATAATTTATGAAGTAATTGAACGTATAAGTACTCATTTTAAATATGAATAAGCTCGTCAAATACGTAATGAAATTCATCCACGCAACAATCAATACGTAATTGGATTGAAATTTAAATATTTATGCGAATAGCTGATGAATATTAGTATGATATGAATTTAATGAAAGTGGCACGCAATGGCGAGATGCATTGCGCCATTTTTCTTAGTCCCGAAGGGCTGCTTACAAGAGGTAGAGTGGCGTCGGGTAGAGTTACGCTGGGAGCGTTTGCATAATGAACGACATTCGAACATTGTAGCATTTATAACGTATAAGGTTGGATTAGTGGGCATGTGTTGACCAGTTGCAAGCTACTGCCTTGCAACGCTCGCGCATTGTTTTGTAGTACTCGCGGTGGAACACCTGCGACATTCGTATGCATTTCCAACGGATAAAAAAGGCGAGCGCGAAACGTTCCATTTTCAGCCTGTAATTTTATCTATTTGCTTATATTGAACAAATCCATATTCATTGAAATTGATATCAACCGTGTAATCTTGAATCGGGTTTTGATCAGGCCATAAAATATTCCTGTAATGGTAAGAAAAGAACCGTTACATGAAAATTACTTATCAAAGTTGATATTTGGTTGCAATGGCATCGCATTATACGAAACCAACACCCGCACAGCGTTTATTGTGAAAAGAAGTGAAGTAACATGACTCTTGGCGTAATCATAAATCGCGTTGTCGGTCGTGCTCCGGTCGGCTTGATCATGATATCATCGGCGCCGCCGTCGCCGTCGCCATGCTCCTCTCCGCATCATCGATGCGCTTCCTATCAGTGCGGTCGGTTCGGCTGCTTCCTGCATTCGGCGAGGCGCGCAAGCACCACACACCTTCTCGCGCGCGTTTGTTTTTGTAGAACCGGTTAAGTGAATCGCTTTGCGCGGCGCGTGTACATGCTGGAGTCGCCCAAACTTGCCTTTTTGCATCTAAGATGCCTTAAGTTAGATTTATTTCAAGATTGCTGCCTTTTCATAGAAAACCTAATGATTCCAACTACATTTTGCTATGTTTAATCTATATTGCATCACGTGTTCATTAGTAGTACATGTATAAAATAAAAAAGAAATGTTTAGGAAGCGTAAATAAAGCGCATATCGTTAAACATTTCTGATAAAAGCGCCATTACTCCGTTGTTGACTTGACACACGTTCAACGAATGAATCGAATTAATTTTACTTCGTTTTCCATCGCGAAATGAGCGCGAGCGCCCGCGCGCCAGTCATTAATTACGATTCTCAATGAATGCAGTATTTTATTTGTTTCCAGATAAGCAATTATCATTATTTGTAACTCGGGCGCAGGTATTTCATGAAATATTATATTTCTTTGAATACTTAATAATTAGTAAACACAAAAAACATTGGCTAAATAAATGTAGGTCAAATCAATAAACGTTATAAATATGCATCAAGATTTAAATGCTGAACGAAGTTTTGTTCGCTTGTTTTTCAGACATTAACAACAGTGCCACAAGCACAAGTACTAAAAACACAAAAAATAATCACAAGTAAGTTGTTGCAAAGAAAGCAAGCGCGCCAGGCACGAATTTATTACATATGTATCAATGAATTATAGAAAATTTACCTGTTGGTGCAATGGCTCAAGGAGTACAAAATACGTCCGACGGACAAATTCCGAAAACTATACGCTTATCACAACTACCTAGGGTAAGTTCCACTGATTGTGAGGCGCAACCAAGGAGTAGATTAAAGATGCCTTCCGATTATACTACTTAGCAGCAACAAGAAATGAAAATCTATCCGACCAGCAACAAACTGCAGCAGAAGCTGACGTCACCACCGCCATCGTTGCTTATCAAAAAGGAACCCTCGACGCGTGTCTCGCCAAACAAAGCGTATCACTTATCACCTCCAATTCTTGACCATACCGGCGGTCGCAAGCGTGTCGTCGAGCCGCTCGATTCACCCGACTGCGTGCCCGAAATGAAACGGCGGAAGATGGAGAAGGCTGAGAAGGGTTTGCGCCACTTCTCGATGAAGGTGTGCGAAAAGGTGCGCAAGAAGAAGGCGACCACGTACAACGAAGTCGCCGACGAGCTTGTTGAGGAGTACACCACACAGAATCCGGAGAAATACGACCAGAAGAACATTCGGCGCCGCGTCTACGACGCGCTCAACGTGCTGATGGCGATGGGCATCATCTCCAAGCAGAAGAAGGACATCAAGTGGATCGGCCTGCCGTCCAACTCGGTGCAGGAGTGCATCCAGCTGGAGCAGGAGAAGCGCAAGAAGCTGCAGAGCATCGCCGAGAAGCGGCGCTACCTGCTCGAGCTCATCATGAATCTGATCTCGTTCAAGAACCTCGTCGATCGCAACCGCCACATGGAGGAGCGCTACGGCCGGCCCGCACCCAATTCTTGCATCGAGTTGCCTTTCATCGTCGTCAAGACGAACAAAAAGACTGTAATCGACTGTAGTATTTCCCAGGATAAGTACGCATTTGCTCTGCATGGGGTTCGTACAAGACATTTCAAGTTTGTTTGATTTCAGAATGGAATATTTGTTTAATTTCGATGACAAATTTGAAATCCACGACGATTCGGAAGTGCTTAAACAGATTGGGATGCTGATGGGTAAGTTCCCAGGCATTTTACTGGTAGTATACAGATTTTAATCAATCTTTCGATAGGTTTGGATGATGGCACCTGCGATTCCGAAGCGCTGGAAAGACTCAAGGGTTTAGTACCAAGTAAATTACAGGAATACGTTACGCGTAAGTTCTTCTAAAATTTTTATGGCTCGAAGTATCAAGGTTTTTATGTAGAAATAGCCAACGGCGAGCTGAATGCCCTGGGCGCCGGTCCGAGCAATATGCTCGGCTACGATCTCCTCGACTCGACCGCACTGGATGAGTCCAATTCGCACCAGTCGTCATCGCCGGCGCTCGACGAATTCTCCGACGACGATCTCGATTCGGACGTGTCCAGTGACGGCTGAAACGCGTCGCACTGCAGCAGCCACCACATCCCATTGATCCTCGTTCGTCCCACCCGCCTGAAGGCCGTTATCGCATATACACAAATAACATATTTTTATCGAACTATTCGAACAACCATATAGCGTAAGTGTACTTGGAGTAGACCAAAATTCGTCGCATACTTAAATGTAACATACACAACCACGAGCTGGTCGGGGACGATGGGGAAGAGGACGCCGGAACAAAAGGCTAAAGCGCGTGGGAGAGTGGAGGGAAGGTAGGCCGATATTTTTATACAAACGTGATGAATGGGGAAGGAGTTGCATGCCTGTAGGATAGTAGTCGTCTTCGCGCCATTTATATACATTTGAAAAGGTTCGTGTTAGTTTTCTCTTCTCGCGAGCCGCATTGAGTAAAAGTCAGGAAGCAGTTTGGAACGCGCACCGAAAAAGTACATTTATTATTGTTTGTTTTTTATATATGAAGCAAAGATGTTTGCATAATTTGTACATGGACGAAAATAAGTGCAAAATGTCGTATAAGTATAGTTTTCGTGAACGGCGAGGCACGTGTCTTCGGCCGGGGCGAGTAAGTTCTTACCAATTAATATTCATTTACGTAGATTCGTATGTACGTTGTCATTTCGTTTACGCTTATTTCTATTTTTATTCGTAAGAAATATACATATGTGTGACAAGCAAAACAAAAAAATTATTGTCGTGATAGTCAGTTGGAGATCAATTGAGATTTGAGACGATTTGATGAATTATTCACGCCACCGGAAAGCCGAAGAATTATTGTTATTTTCTATGAATGCATTATCATCCATTATTATATAGGTTGCACTAATTTTATCGCATATTATATATATTATTATTATTTTCGTTCAAAGAAATATATTCGCGACTCCAAAATTAAAAAATTAAACGATTAGTTTATTGTTCTACAAAAAAAAAGATGGGAGTATTTAAGTTTATTTCTTATGGTATGTTATCATTTAAAATCGAATTATTTTCGTTCGGTTTAAGTTTTAAAGTGGTGAGGAATGAAACACAAATACCAGAAGAGTTGAATCTAATTCATATAATTATTATTGATAGATTTTCTCATTTTGTATATAACATTGAATAGGAATTAAATGAAAACAGTTAATTTTATGTTTTATTTCCATTATATATATTTTTGTCAATGGAGACCAACCCCAATTTCATCCTATCATTCGCCTTTTCTTTTTCATCTTCGCCTTCATTTCGAAAAATAGGGATAACACTAGGAATGAACGACAAAGAACTAATAAGACGTTCGCATCGTTCGTACATATTTGAACTAATAAATTTTTACAAAGTGATATTATCAAGTGCTTGTATAAAATTACGGGAAAACCAATGAGAGAAAGACACAAAAAACAAAACCCAAATTTGGAAGGTGGATAACCGGTGAACCGTTTTTGGACTAGGAAACAAAATTGGTCGCATTTTTTGTAGTGGACCAACTATTTTTGAATAGCATTTCGAAATGCACGCACAGATTCACACAAATTCCAAGGAAAAGTTCTTGTAATTTGCGCAAACCGACGATGATCATGTTTTTGCCCAATCTTCCCTTTTTAATATTATGAACCACCGCAAGAGATATCGTTCCGGGCGTTGCATTTATCAAACAATAAGAATAAGCAACAGATAATAAATGGCATTCAGAGCAACATAACATTGAATGTTGATGATGAATTATGCAGGAGACACACAAAATACAATAAATAACTGCTAAGGAAAAATGTATTTCAATTTCAAATAAAGTGAGGCATAAAATTGACCTATTTGGAAATTATTTCACTTGGAAAACTAGAGATGATACATACAAATTTATTTTGACTTTAAATACATTTTAAAGTTAGCTCTAAAGTTACATCTTTTGAATTTTATTGGCAATCTTCGTCGTCGTATAAATCATCAAAGTCTGTAACAACATCCTTCATAGAATTCACAATAATTGTTGGTAGTCGATGACTTACCATTGTAGAAATCAGCATGCACAAATTTCTCATTTGCAGCCAGATCCATGAGCAACCCACTGGAACCACCAGCCTAGCAACCAAAATCAATGTGGAATTACAGCAAATAGGTTCCAGGAAACACTGTAGAGCTTACCTCCTCCAGGTCCATGTACGGGCCAGCACCCTCCGGGAACATCTCGTCGGCGACGACGGCCGGTTTCATAATGTCGCTGCGCTGCGGCGGCGGCGGCGCGAACGGAATGTCTTCGCGTTTACCCTGACCGACGACGGCAGTGGTCACGCCGAGCACCTGGTGCAGCAGGGTGATGTGTAAACCTGGCAGCGGCGACGAGGAGAAACTCGACGGAGATGGTGTTTCTTCTACAAAGCAAACACAGCTGATCAAATGTCATTCATCCCCTCCGTAACCCACCCCCCACCCTCGGCATCGGACGATGAAGAGCGCAGGCGTCGTAAAAAGCACGTGCTCGTTTGAATTTGTAACCATATACGTCTAACGAAACTTGTTGCATGTTCACAAGGAATTTTATAAGAGGTATACTTACCGAAATCTTTCATGTTTCTCAGCGATGCGATGTGTTCGATGTAACGATGAGAAGACAGAATGACATAGGACAAGATGACAGTAATGTCATGATTTGTCAGGGAAAATGTTACTTACCTTCCTTCAAGTCGCGGATGAAGTCCGGTGGCATTTCGGATGTGCTGCCCATCTGCAACGATTCCAAACCAAGCTAACAGTCCGAATTAACTAATATCATTTAATTGTAATATGTTAAAACGCCGACACCGGAAAGGTGGTGAAGACATTTTGCAATGTTGCAACACCACCTGCGCATTGCGTGGTTTGCGCGCCAGTACGCGTTTTGGCGTCGGTGGTGGCGGACGTACTTCGTCTGCTTCGTCGGCGTCGGGGAACATTTCGTCTATCGCCTGTGGACGCATCATCTTGTGTTATTCAGTGTTATCCTGACGTTAATTTCGGGTAGTGTGTCGAAAATGCTGTATCACGCATCACAAGAAATGAGGAGCCAGCAGCAGCAGCAGCAACACCAGTGGGCAGCAATGGGCAGCAGCATAGGAAAATTCCATGGGCAGCAGTGTTATTCAGTGCAATTCAGTGTGATTCGCGTGGTTCAGTGAGTGACGCCGTGTCTATGGCCGTGCGTGTGCAAAATGTCACATCCCCGTGTGTATCCGAGTGTTCTGTTATAATAATTGCAAGAAGCAATTGTGCGTATGGCAACGAGCCTAGTGTTATGTGCTTCATTTGTTCTCCAGTTCGCGTTGGATTACGTTGATCAACGACACCGCCAACACCGTCTACAAGACGACCATGTTAGTATCCAATCTTTTTAACTTATGCAAGAACAACGCATCTTACAATAATGCATAAGTATCGCATTTGTAAATTGAGAGTCGACAAGAAAATGACACGTACATATTGAAAATAAATATAATGTGTGATGGCATGTAGGTATTACCATGCACAAGTCTTACATTTACAATTTAGAGATAGAATAATTAACTTAGATATCACATAAATCAAACAATTAGGTAAATTGTAGGTATTCGTCAAATCGACATGTCCTATTCTGGTTGCAATCAAATCAGCCAATTTGTGTTAAACAGTACATGAATTCTTAATACATTTCACTAAACACCAAAAACTCGGGTGTTGCGTTTCATAAATAATACATAAAAGGTCTTTTCAAATCACGCAATCAAATGAATACATATTCAGATACTTAGAAAATATCAATCAGTTGCCAGAATTAAGTCACTGATTGTTCTTTTGTGCAGATATTAAGAATTAGAATAGATATAACATATTAATGCCCATCAGAAATGAGATTCCAATAGCAGTATAGAACAACAATTGTTAACACCAATAATTTCTCTCTTCGATAAGGGACGTTATTTGTCATAATAAGCACTTTGTGTACACACGAACATTTTTGAGGTGTTCGTTGCAAAATTCGTTGCGCTAGTCGCTTACTAGTCTTTTCGATTCACATTCGATTCGTATTGCAGCTATTTCTTATAAAATTAAGCCTCCTGCTTTAAATTACGAATAATCATTCCTTCCTCGAAAGTCTTCTGCAGCTGCAACAGTCTTAACACTACACACTGTCGGCTTTGACTGTAAGAAAAATACCGGATGCGCAAAAATGATACATTTCAATTAAAGCACGATAAGTTCTTCATCGGTATGTAATCTTCCTCCCGCTTCGTTTCCGTAAACCTAGAACCAAACACATACCCGAGCGTTAATCGAATGCTTTGAGCCAACAGACACCAATCATTAATACGATTAGGAATTCAGGCAAACTCTCCGAATAATTGGAGCTTGTTAATTAAAAACAATAAGAAAACAGTGCAACACTCACAGCTAGAGAGCCTTCCACCTCTTCACTTAGATTTTTTCTACGTTTGACCACGTACCTAATTGATTGCCCGCCTGAGATCAATCACGTAATGCGATTGTATGTTAGAGATTAGATATTGATTGGTTATTGCATGTGTTTCATGATGAGCGTGGAAATAAAACGAACAATTGGAAATAATATAAGACACCTTTATTGTTTTTTATTTGTTCACATAGGTTTGTTTATCATTTGCATACAATTATTTATAATTTCTTGTTTAGGATCATATCTCATAGTTATAGTAGATAATATTCTTCGAATTAGTGTAGAATTCAAGAGTTAACAGCGTTTTTCATTCAGTGCCGAAAAAATGTCATGTTACTCATTCCTTTCCTGCCTTCTTTGAGCCTAGTTCGAAAAGTTTCACAGCCAACAAGAAGGGACGTCACGTGGCTTGAATGTTCGAGTTGCCATCAAAACCCGCTCACGCATAAATTTCGATATATTTCCAAGGCGACGTTTTCAGTTTCAAATCATTACAAATTCGAGAATACAAAACTGTGTGGACGACGAAACCCATATCTCATTTCCGATCAATATGTATATATACGAAAGCATTGTATTGTATATAACGTTGTATTGTAGATTACTAATTAGAAACCCTTGTATTTTGGTGCCTCTGGATTTGGAAGATTTATAATACCTAGTAGACTATTTTTGGGGTATACATTTAAGCAACTTTTTTCTTTAATATGGCCGCCGAAAATTTGAATAATTTATGGTGTAACACCTAAAAGTTAATCGTGTTGAATAGAAACCCAGCAAAGCTAAACACTAACATCATCGTGTCTCGCAACAATTATTTAATCAAATAGAGATACATTTTGTACAAGAAATAATGTGAAAACCGCTCATCTAAACTCGTAAAATGCGAATCAAAACACTTCTCAACTTATTCCCATTGGGGAATAAACTGAAATCGTTTCGATTCACCTTCCCCTGTTTATCCAAATATAAAATTTTTGCTAATCACCCAACTAATATTCTGCGCTCCACGTATATTCTACTTACTATAATAATTGATAATTAGGTATATAACTTCTACAGATAGCGATCATGTACTCGTAAAAAACTAAAACATTTAAATTCCGCTTGGTAGATACATGCAAAAATTATTAACGCGCACCTCGGATTACAATCACATTTCCCATATGCATTCACAAGAAACACTGCTCGTTGTTTTTGCTGTGTGGTTCCGCGAAATTTTTAAACTTGGACAAGCATACAAATCATTACTAATCCCGAAACCAAGCGCTAGAAAAACTACAGATCACAACTTTAGAAGGAATTCTTTTCGAGCTCAACAAACGAACAGTGTTTTCGTGATCTCTTCACATTTTCTTTTCTCTTTAAATTTTCTTCTTTTTTCTGCGACTAAATACCTCCTCATATTAACTTCCTTATTTTCATTTTCGATTTTTTTTTCAATTCTTCGGTAGTAATTCAAATTCATCATCTATGTAATGTTTCACGCCTCTAGCCGTGTAGTGAGTGCTTGGTTGTGGTGTGGGACTCACATGGAAAGGTATCCGCGTGCCTGCGAACGTTTCCTTCCGATCAGGTAGGCGCCGAGCACGATGATGATAAGCACGGCGAGTGCGCAGCCGGCAGCGATGGGCACCACGTCGGGCGTGCCTGGCGGCTCGCAGTCCACCGCTGCAATTGTTAAACAAATAGTGTTAAACATGCCACCGAAACTCGCGTTGCACAAATGTTTGTAGACGAATTTCGAAATGGTTATTATCGGATTTGTTTTGTTAAACAATTTTAATTAGCATTGCTTTCGGCGATAAACAAATGAATGACTAATGGCATGCCAACTCACCCGAAGCAAATCCGGTTGCATTGCGATCCTCCGTGTACGCCTGCAACTGCAAATGGCTAACGTGCATATATGCGGCTGTCGTATGGTTCACATCGGTCGGAATGGTCAGATTGTAGGTGACAACCTTGTCGCATTTGTACGACATCTTCGCCGTTGTGTTGAACAACGTCAAGTTGTAGACCAAATTAATCGGGGCCTCGTCTATATTTCAAGAAAATGTCTATATATCTTATCCCCGAGAGGTTTTGAATCAATCACTTACCCTTTGCGTTCGGGAAGTTCCCTTCGTCTTTGGTGAGGTTCACGCTGATCTTGTCGACGTTGTAGTAGCTATTCTTGCCGTAGCTCTTCTTCGAGAAGTCAAACTTGATGGTGTTGTTGTCCCAAACGAGCTTCATCCACTCTGGTTCGTCACAACTACCCGAGACGGTGGCGTTTTTCGGCATATCCACATAAGCATGCCACGTTTCGTTGTTCTTGGTCTCGTAGGGCACCTCCACTTGCAGCGCAATCTTCGCGATGATGCAAGAACCCGTGTCGGGTGTGGTGTAGTTCACGTGGAATTCGTCAGTTGGAGGGTCGACATTCTTCGGGGGCTTGGGTGGCGCCGGAGTCGGTGGTGGGTTTGTGGGCTTGACGGTGGTGGTCGATGGCGGGGTTGTTGGCTTAGGGGTTGTAGTTGTTGTAGTGGTTGTGGTAGTTGTCGTGGATGTTGTTGAAGTAGGAGGTGTTGTAGAGGTGGTCGAAGGTTTCGTGGTTGAAGGTGGGACCGTTGTAGAGGTGGTCGTAGTCGAGGTGGTACTCGTAGTTGGGTCGGGTTTGGGTTCTACCGTAATGGGGCTCTCTGAGGTGGGAACCGGAGGAGGAGGACCACCGGCCGAAATGACCTTTGTGCCATCCCCTAAAATATTTCAAAGCGGCAATCAACAACAAATTTTTAAAACATTATTCATCAGTATGCATGATTTATGCGTTTGGCGTCACAACAATCGCGCTGATTATTTCTACTTAATTCGATGTTTCAAAGCGACCATGTCCGAAGCAAAACATCCTTTATTGCTGATTCAACATTTATTTTTACGCACGCAAACATTGAACAAACTGGTTGATAACACTACTAACTATGTTGGCTGGCCATTTTCGACCGCTCTGTTTTAATAACCGTTCATGATGATGATGAATATCATAAAAATTATTGAACTCTGCATTAAGGAGGTATTAGGCTTTTATGATATGTATTTAAATGCGCATTTGACGGAAAACTACGGCAGCTAAACTAACAACCAGCCAATCTGCAGATAAGAGTATCAATAATGTAACACCAGACTGGTCGCTGATAAAACGTGACTACAAATTACATAAAGTTAGTCACATAAAATATTACATATGCATGACTACAGCAACGAAACCAAAGTTAATGCGTCTTTGTCTCAAGAGGATGTAACTAATGATTTTCATCTCGAAATTGGAATACATATGTAATGTATATCTATTTATATATTGATATTGGTAACCCTGGCTTGGGAACAACATTGTACATGAAGCACTCATACAATGCCACGGAAATTCAATAAAATTATACGACGCGCAGCAAAACATGATCATTATTTTTACGCGGCGACATTATCGCCGGTTAACTTAAACGGCTCGGTGTAAACGCATGGCATGCAATTGATGAAGTATACAGGGACCCTCAGTATAAAAGCTCAATTCAACCATCCCTCTAGGAATACATTTCCGAGATAATTAATAAAAACTGCGGGTAGGACCGTTTATACTCCGGGGAAGTATAACTCAACAACAGTATTGCCGATCAAGAGCGAATGATTGAATGAAAGGTCCAAATATCAAAGACGTCATACACAAAGCCTTGATTCTAGAAATTTCGACAATACATTGCTCTCTCAACAAAACAACATATATAAATATCTAATACATGCATAGAATTCTCTATAATTTAATTAATCTTCTATTACAATAAAAAAACAGGACTTGTGTTGTGTTTGCTGTTGCGCATTAAGAGAAACGCCACAAGATCACGTGAACACAGCATGATAATCAGATTTAGACGGCTCTCCAATGCGCTGCAAAGGCAGCGAATATGGCAGAGGAAAACAGCAAACAAGCATTTGCAAAACACTCACCGTGAGCCAACGCGAACAGCGCGCAGAAGGCGAACAGCAATGATGGCAGCAGCTTGACCATTGTGGACGCCACACAAAGAAATTAGTTATTCCCAAACGAAGCACGCGCGCAACACCGACCCGATTGACACTGAGTGTCCGCTCAGCAAATTGCAAATCGCAAGCGCGCAAAAGGCGGCAGGCGGCACAGATAAGCCTTGCCTTGCCTTGCTTTCACTGCTACTGCTCTACGGCCACGAACTCGGCGTCGTCGTCGTGTCGGTAATCACGCGAATAATTAGGGAGGTGGCTTGCGGCGCACACTGCGTAATGACGCGGATAATGAGTATCCAATGCACAATGCGAATAATTGCAGCACACACAATGCGACAGGCTCCGCGAGAGCGAGATCAAGTCGACTGCGATTCCGCGAGCAACATGGAAGTGTCACCGTCACCGCGGCGAGCAGAAAAAAACACAGCTGCCCGGTGAAGCTGGTGGCGGAGGTGCGACGTTGCCGATACGAGCGCATGCGTACTTTAGTGTGTTTTTGCATTGTGCGGTGCTGCCCTCTGCATCCTTATATGTGGTTTCCCAGTTTGTTTGGTTTTTTGTTTGAAGCAAAGGTTCGGTGGTTAACCCAATTCGGTGATAAAAAATTGTTTCTTTTTTGGAAAATGACAAGTTTTGTGAAACAAGGCGTTTTCCTTAACCCGCAATGGTGCGACCTTGCAGCGAATGAGTCGCTCCGATTCATATTAGAACAATTTGTATCAAGGTTCGGTCAAAGTCGACTGTTGCTTACGTGACGTCTTTTTGTGGTGCGATATGGGATAACTTTATCAGCACGACGATAAAATGCGCGTAATTGATACAAGTCGCCAGTGTTGAGTAACGCAAGAAACGTAGGAATCGATGGGAAACAAATTGTTTATTGTACATTCCGTTTAGCTATGATGATGCAAGAATAATAGCTTCGGTAAATATTTTGGTTAGTTTTTTTTTGCGCTCTTTATTTATTGCATTTTGGCAAATTGCAATACACATAATAACATATCCATTCAATAATTAATCATAGAAATTAATTTACAACTAAAGCCTACAGTCAGAGACGTGTATTATTGTGATGGTGACTGGCGTTGTGTGGCTGCATGTCCTCTTGTAAAGTGTCACGTTTTTTTTTTGTTAATTATATGTTTCCTGCTGCACTCGGGGCTGAATTCGATAAATATTGATATGAAATCCATGCGGGATAACAATCAAACGTATCAAAAGCAAAACCGTGAACAACAAATGTGTTTTAAGTATAATTAATAATACTAGCGAATTAACAAACTAATTAAGTTAGAATATTATAAGTAATGCGTAAATTAAAGGGACCCATATGAGCAATTTGATGAACAATGGCCGGGCAGTATTCAATCTTCACATCGATTTTCGTCGCTTTAACAAATACTTCTTTTGCTTTGCTTCCTAAACAATCGGCAATCGGCAATCATCGAATAATAATAATATATTTAATAATAATGATAATAATAATTAAAGAGAGAGTTATATTCATCCGTATATATCTCATATGTAGAATTTATTATTTTCATTTTTATTATTTCATCAACAAACACTTAATAATAGTATAATATTTTGTTCTCTTTTTTTCTTCATTTCATCCTATATCCAATAATATTTTCATTTTGTTTTTGTCAAGTTTTCTTCGGTTACCTATTAAGTATGCATTTTATGTGTACTCTTTCATACTCTGTATCTGTGAACTTACCCCATTTTTTTAATTATTATCGTTAATTAAATATACACACAATGAAAATCATTGATCATCGAATGTTTTGTTGCTTTTTTGAGTATTGTTCGTAATCGTAATCAAGTTTCGTGTCAATTACGTAAAACCGATAATAAGTAATTCATTCATCTTCATAATAATAATCTTATACTCTTAATAGGTGTATTGTTTAATTATTTATTTATTTCTTGTCTTGTTCGCGTGCCCGTCGCGTTTTTGAAACACGACGGAACTGTTTAGGTTTCGTATATGTATCATATTTATTTTATAAATAATGGATATCAACATTTGTTACCGTTTGCATTCCATTTAGGTAGATTTCATTCGCGCCTCGCGCCTCCCGATTTACTTGTTCTGGTTTCGATAATGTAATTAGATTGGTACAAGTTAACACAATAGACGCATCCTCGTGGTTCGGAGTGCGGCACGAAAAAACGTCAGCGTAAAACATCTCAATAATAACGCAAATGGGTGGCGAGAACAATCAATAGATTAGATTCAAATACGCATCGAAACAATTCGCGAAGTTCATAATCATATTACAATATATAATAACGTGTGTATACAATCGATACAATTACAATATGGTACTCTCTTACAATGTATATGTCTATTTGTTTACTTATTTCCGATAATCGTTTAGTTTGCTTTAGTGTATCTGTTATTACTCGGCATTATTCTGTGTGGTGTCTGCTGCAAAGCATGCGCACGCTAATTTACTGTCCTTCCCGTTTTTATTCTTCTTGTACTTATGTGAATGTGTGTAAGTAATCAATTAGAAATTATTTACTCTTCGCTCTAGATTTGCTTTTTCTCTTGTCATAGATAATTGCAGCTTCTCCCCGATTAGTTATACTTTATTCATTCTCATTTTGTAGTAGAAGCTATTATAATTCTTTTTTACTTGGCGACATTGCAATTTCTCTGTTCCAAATCTCGTTAGGTAATATATTTAAAGGTAATCAAGCGAATAATTCACTAAATCTGACGATACTCTCTCCCAACTCACCGCCATCTTCTTGCCTTTTTCTTCTTCTTCTTCATCGTTCTCTTGCCGTGGTTGCGTTCCATCCGTCCTTTCGTCATCATGCATTCTATATCTTAATACAAAAATTCATAGAACCACTACTACGAGACGTATGTGTTTTGGGGTGAGATTCAATCAAGAATTAGCAATCGATTACGGTACGGCACAGAGGGGGCGGGCGATAGGGGAGCGGCTAGGGAATATGGGGGACTGGTGGTTGCGTGGGACTTAATTTAGTGTTTTGTGTCCGAGACGCTCTACGTTTCTTTTTTTTTTGTTTATTTATTATACGCATTTTCTTTAAATATATCTCTCACAAATAATTTAAGTGTTTGCTGCGCCATCGTCGAGCCAATCGACGACCCCACCTTTGTTGTTCTCATTAAAATAGTTTCATTAACTTCAAGTTTTCAACTAATGTAGTTTTTTTTTGGTTTAATGTTCTAATCCTAGCTAGACCGTCACGCTTCTTAAGACTTATTAGATTTAATAATTAATTGGTATAATTATAAGGTTCTTTAGTATCTCTGTCGCTCGCTCCAACCGTTCTGCAAATGTTTTACTTCTTGCCATGCATTCATTACCTCTGGGTTTTTTTGGTTTTACGAATTAATCGATAGTTAGTTATTATTATAAGTTGGTTTTTATAAGTAGTAATTAAAAATCGATTCGTAGATCTCGTCTCGCTGCTGCTTTTCTTTTCCATTGTTTTCTTTTTTCTTCAACTTTTTTTCATTGTCTTAACTACAAAACGGAAATCGATATATCCAGCTATACAGAATTCTCTTATTTAGTTATTTATATTATTTATAATAATAATTTATTGTTTGGATGTTTTGTCTCTTCCGCAATTTGCCTCTTCCGTGGTTTAGCCCTTCTCCGGTTATTTCCTTCTCTTGGTTAATCGTTTATAATAGTTATTAATGTTAACAATCGTTTTTGGTTTTTGTTTTTTGGTTTCGAATTGAATAAGATGGCAGTTGTTAAAGCCCTACCGATGAATAATAGTTATTTATATATCAACAAACGTTATATTTATTCTTTGCATTTGGATGACGTTGCATATTATTAACTTCTCTGCGCTGTTTTTTTTTTACGTCTTTCATTTTGAGTTATTTCTCTGTGCTTGTTGTTAGGATTAGCGATAGAAATGCATGTTTTATTTATATATGTTTCGTCTTTAAATAATGATGGCACAGGAGGTGGAGGTGGGGAGTTGGGTTGGGAAAAGGGAGCGGGTAGGAAAATGGTATTTTGCGCAGGTGGAGTTGTTCCTTGATCAAAGTTGTCGTCTGCCTGTTGTCCGGTGGTACATATGATGGCCGGGCGCATCTTCAATTGTGCGGCATTTCGTTTCGAACTGCTTTTTGCATTTGTTTTTTGGGGATGAAAGGGGGGTGGTTTTGCTGCGGCGTCCCATGAGACGACGACGGCAATTGCGCTGATGCACACGAAGCGCGCTTAGTCGATCATCAGCTCAAAGTGCACCGAGCCGCGGCGATCGACGCGATCGTGATTGATGTTTTTCGCCCATGCTTTGCACTCGATGTTGATCAGTACGCCTCCTGCGCAACATACACAACACACGCGGCCATGCCAAAACACGGAAATGCACAGGCTAATGAGGCGGTAAATAGGTGGTACTCACGCGCAGGTTTCTCAAAGTAGACGGCGACCAGCGGGCTGAGGTAGCCGTCCTGGTTCATGAACGGGAAGTACTTGCCGGAGAAGCCCGCCGACGGGAAGAACTGGATCGGGCCGATGTTCTCGATGTCGGCCGCATTCTCGCCCTCGCACGTCACCCAGACCATCGCGTGCTGGTTGTCGGCGTAGTTGAGGTTGCGCAACGTGTTCTTTAGGTATTCGGGCATCTTCTCCGGCACGTTCGAGTAGTTGTAGTAGTCGGGCTTCCAGCCGTAGATCTTGTTCAGCTTGAGGAAGATGCACGGCCCGCCCACCGTCGAGTTGTAGTTGAAGCCGTCGCGCGCGAGGCACGGCGCCCACTTGTTGTCCATCGCCACGTCGCACACGCGCCCCGGCTCCGGCTCCGGCTTGCCGGCGCAGTTCTCCACGTTGCTCGCGTGCGCATTGTTCTCCTTCTTGTACGTCTCGAGGAAGGCGGTCAGCTCACGCTGCCAGTAGCGCACGTTGCCCTTGTCGTTCGACTTGTACCAGATGAGCGTGCTCTCCACGTTGCTGTCGGGCGGCATCGGCCGGAAGCCGAGGCCCGGATTGCTTCCGATCAGCGAGTCGTCCAGCATCCACTTGGGTTTCTTCGCGTCTAGCGTCTGGTAGAAGACGGCGAGCATCGCCGCGAAGAAGCCGATGAGGACGGCGTAGAAAATCACGTAGAAAAGGAGGATTTTCGCTGCAAACACAACAAAGGGTGCTCATCAACATCAGCATCCGGTGGCGCATAAAAATGGTGGTCAAAATTTAATCAAATCTATTAAGCGGGGCGATGAAGAAGAAAAGTGGGTGAAGGCTTTGCCATTCACGTCGTTGCACGCAGTATCGTCGTGTACATATTTGCTTGCATTTCGAGCTTTTTGCCGCCTCCGGCGCCGACGTCAGCAAAAGTGGGGGGCTGAGCGGGTGGGGGGATGAAACTTAGATCAATAACGCCGCCATGGCGTGTGTTCCACTTCCACACGCTCCCACCCTGGTCGCACCGCGCTGCTGCAGCGAAGCACGCGCCGGTTACCAACCACCAACCGAATCGCTATATTTATCGCGCGGAGAAAATGGCTTTGGAATCGGCCGCGCGGCCGAAAAGCAATAATGACTATTAAAGTCCTTCGAGTTGGGTGGGATCGATAACATTTCGCAACGTTATCGACAACACTTACTGCGATAGACAAAACCGCTGTATACAATGACTTGGGTCTGCGGCACCTCTTCCTCATCATCACCATCATCATCAGGATGGTCGTATTCCACTGCCTTTGCAGTGATTAAATCCGCTTTGTTGTAGGTCATGTTCGCGTTTCGGCACTTTGCGACTGATTTCAATTCTCAATCTCATGAATAATATTTTTGCTGCATTCGCTACATTATTCAAAAAGCGTTTTTTAATTATATTGCAAACGAAGCAAGTTTTTATCGGTTGTGATGCGCGAGAATGATTTAATTATCTAACGAGTGGACTGCTGTCCAAGTCGTACAAATTGCAACTGATGCTCTTGACTCTGATGATCACTGCCACTCACTGGCTACTGCTGCTGTTAGCATGAGATTGGTCAGCGTCCGTCATTATTACAATATACACATTAAGATTAACACATTTTCCACATATTGAGCGCTATTAATGTGGTAAAGTTCCATCAGTGAATCATTGTAATATGTATTTATTTGTGAACGCAACATTATATTGTTCGAATATGTATGACCTTAAATTAATTGCATGACTATACTACAAACAACCAAATTCATTATACATGCTGTGCGCGGCTTTGGTATTGGTTTGCGTGTGTGAGCGAGTGGTACTTAATTACGGATAACTATCGCAATGTTGTTGGTTGGTGTGTGTAGATATGTTGGTGCATCCATCATGCATTCACGCGCTCGACTCGTATGTTAATTTTCAATTAATTTTGTTTATAATGTTCGCCCAAACTTGTCCCTCGGCTGCGCTCCACTCTTTATCAGTTTCGAATTTATCGCGCCTGGCAATATGCATGCCTGGCGTCATCGT
>JARJDR010008718.1:0-14248 GCA_030264135.1 Myllaena sp. GC000078 | reverse complement strand
GAGCAGGAAATTGGCCAAGCGATGTAGCCATGTAGCATACCATTTCATATAGGTATATAAGACGCATAGCTCGCAAAGTGCGTAGAAAACAAACACATGCGTGGCGCACAAGTGTGTGTGTATGTGCGCCGCGCGCGGTCACGAACAAAACGACGATCAAATTACAGAGCGCCCGATGATGATGCGCGGCGCGGCGCGGTTGCAGCTTCTTTTGCTGCCTGCGTCTTCTTCGACTACTTCTTCTGCTAGTGCCTCTCGCGCTTGATTGACGCTCGTTCGCAATTTGCGCCATTGACGCGCAGCAGCAGCAGCAGCAGCGCGCGGTCGGCGAGGACGATAATGCCGTTTATTTGTTATAATCGACGACAACGTGCGCGGCCAATGAGTTTTCGCTTTCATTCCACCTGCTCACTGTTTCGCCTCCTCGCGTTTCTCGCATCCGCAGGCGCAGTGATATAAATGTAGTGTTTATGAAAAATTAGGCTTAGAATCGTACACTGGGCGACGGCGATGCGACGGAGGACGGTGCCGGGGGGGCAAAACAGGCCGCAGATTGAGATAATGATATTTAATTAAAACTTGGCGCGCTGATAGTTTCGGATGAGTAGCTCGCGAAATGGCCGCCGAGCGCGCGCGTGATTTATATCGATATCGATCGACGCATCCGCGGCCGCGGCCAGCTGCAGGATCCTCATTTCAACAATACTCGTACAAAGTTGCGCGCGAGGGAAAAATTTCAAGTATCCGCCGCGATTAGTGCAAGTATAAATCAGTGAAATTCTAGTTCTAGTTCGAAGAAGAAGAAGAAGAAAAAACGATAAAAGAATGCTGCAATGGCGCAGCGAGAGAAGGAAGAGATATAAATGATCGCTTCCATGCTCGTCCGTGCGTGTCCCGCGGAAGAATGCTGCCATGCTGGACCCGACCAGCGCGAACGCGCGCGCGCGCGCAGAAATTATGAATGAAATTATAACTATTACTTATATTGCATAGTTTCGCACTCGCAACACCGCAACAGGTCTATAGGGGCACGTCTTCAATGCTGCTGCTTGCTCTCGCTCAATTGCAAAAGAAGAGCAAGAGCACACACATTCAACATTGATGTGCGGCTTTGGCGCGCGCGTTCGTTCGTTCGCCAAACGAAACGAGCACGTAATTATTTAATTTACGACGCGCTGACGCGCAACGACGACAACATCGCGAGAGTGTGCTTAGGTGAGTGTAGATTGGAGGAAGAGGAAGAAGAAGACGCAGCGCACCGAGAAGCCAAAGATGATGTTCGCATATATAATGCTCGCGAGAGTGCGAGAAATGTTCAAGTTCATTAACACAACACCGCCGCGCCGCACCGCCGCGAGTAAGCCGATTGAGAAGGAAAGCGAAATGCGGCGTGTGCGTGTTTTAGGCGACCGCGCGACGCTTGAGTTTGTTTTACGCTAGATGGTTATGGATATCGCGTTGCGGCTGTGACTCTCAAGCAGATGATGATAATGATGGCATTCGAAAGTGTTACGTAATTGTCGAGCGCGCACGCGATGGCTTTTCCGGTTTCGCCCGGCGGCTGAAAAATGTCGAAGCGTTTTTTTCTACGAATCGGAATGTCAATGTCGCGCTCGTAACTACCCACTCTCTCCAGTCGTTATTATTTCAAAGCAACGTAGACAATTCTCAGGTAACTAATTAAAAATGGGATTAGATACATTTTATAGATACGAGTTGTATTCTCACTTTAATGTTATTTCCAAGTCTTGGATAATTAGCTTGATTGGTCAATTGAATTTGTGAATTGACACTTTCAAATGCGATGGCCATGAACCAAATCCATGTCAACAGGTATGCTTTTACTGCATACCATTCACCTATATACCGATCACATCTTTCATTATCCGCATAAACATATAAATGTTTATGCATTTCGCTGTGTGTATGTGCATTTGCACGCACTTTAATTACAGCCAGCCCACCGCGTTGCATATGCATGCGCATCTCGTTGAACGTGCCAAATTACAAATTACATGTTGTCATGCGGGAAGGAGGCAAAACACACACACACACACCACACTCAGGCGCAGGATGCTAAATTTTCCGTCTGCACGCACGCGCGCGATACCATAGTTATAAGTACACTTACTCCAATGGACTACCAGATGCGGTGAACAGGCGCCGCCGCCGCCGCCGTAGCCGCGCAAGCGATCGGACGTGACGATTTTAATTACTTAACAATATTATTTATATAGATATATACTGGCGTCGATGGCGCATGCAAACTGCGACACTTAATTAGTGTGTGTCTGGCTGGCCTGTAATTGATCTGTCGCTGTCATAATTTTACCTGGCGCAAAATGAATTATTACCGTGTACTTACGTATTTATTTCAATTCGCACCCGTAATATTGAAATCGCCTGCTCAAAGCGTAACGCATCCAAGTCAAATACGACGCATTCAAAAATAACGATTAGCATAAATGATTTCTTCCGTATTTCTAGTTCCACGTTGGGAACAAAGCGCATGTATCAAAGACTTAAATCACGGCATCCAAAAAGAAAGCCATAAAACATGCGCAAATCGAAACGACGACCAAATGCATTCATGAATTCGAATGCAACAAGTATGTAATAAGTATCTACTTGTACTTTGTACATACGGCTATCGGGAGGTGAAAGCAAGCATGCGAACGCAAAAGGAAATCGCCATATAAACACGGGCGGTTTTTTGCTGAATGGGCAAAAAATAATTCGAAATCGAATTCTCAAATTCGAAATTCGGATTGCAACTTGTAAACTACTTGCCCACAGCCACACTCACACACAAGTAAAGGCAAAGCGCGAGCTTGCGTCGATGAATGAACGAATGAATGAATTGGAAATGGCTTGTTTTTCCATGTATGGAAACGCTAGCTTCTTGCGGCGATGAAGTGTCTTAGATTACATTTTTTGTGTTGTCATTGCTGTAATAGCCTGTTTCGTAGCGCAAAAGGGGGATTTTCTCTATTGACCCACTTTACTTCCAGTTGGCTAGTTATAGCTGCAGGTAATTCAATTCGGTTCGGCTAAATCGATAATTTTATTCGAAATTATTATTACGCGCAACCAAGGCAACGCAGGGTAATTGCAAATCGACGCAAAGCGAAACAACCTATTATGCCTGTTTTAGCAAATTGAGCCACAAGAAATCCGGAAATCAACCAAGTAATACTTAACGACTTGCTTAATTATTATTCTCATCGAAAACTAGTGGAATGTCGTTACAGTTTTACGCAGCCACCATATGCGCAACTAATTATTAATAATTACTATGTTTTGCGCATGCAATCAGAAGGGAATCATTCGTTATTGAGACGAACGCCGTTCGCAATAATGCAGAAAAACCTGATCTATATGCTCATTCGTATGTGTTCATGTGGTTTTATGTATTGCCTACATACATACGCGCGACGTCCTTGCCAAGGACGATTGTTTTTTGTTGTTGTGTAGCTGCGAGAGAGCAAGCGCGTGCAGAATTGGATTTGCGAGCGCGCAATGTGGCGAATGATATCAATGACTATAAAGCACTCAAGAATGTAAATCGAAAAAAAAACCTATGCGCTCTGGATATAAATGGCAATTAGACAGTCATCTGAATCGAACGCCCCAAATTGAATTTTAATTTAATTTTGACACCGTCCGCATTTTGGTGAATGTTAATCACATCGATATTCATCAGGTTGAAGCAGGAATTATCATTTGCGAAATGTCAACCACGTAAAAAAAGAGCGACACGGCGTATAAAGTTTATTTGCATCTTTCGAGATGCTATTAGCGACTGTGACGAGCAATAAAATTGTATGCGTGGAGAAGGTGCGGCTGTCCATGCGGATTAAGACCTTGTACGACTTTATTTATGTCATTTTCATGTCTTTTTTTACATTGCTTGACGGAATTAAGTAGTGGACAACACTCAAGCTCATATTTGCGTAACATTATCGAATATATCATATGGCAAAAAAATTAATATACTTACATCTTTTGTCTGAAAAAATCGTGAGCCTTGTTTGGTTCATAATCGCAACAACAAAGTATTTCTGCGAATCGTGGATATCAACGCACAAAGCGCTGGTAACGAGAGCGCCGGCGAAACTATCATAAGCGAAACTATCATGAATGAGTGAACGGACAACACAAAATGCATAATTTGGCGATTTGTATGCGCGCTTTGTCGGTGCGCCGACATGATGCGCCGTTTTGTCGTGAATTTTAATAACGAATTTTGCTCGCATCGTGAAACAAAACGACGTCGTATCGCATATCGCGAATGTCATCAAAGTTATTAAATGTTGAATTGTTTCCACTTACTGGCGCACGCAACAGGTTCAAGGATAAACCTATAACTTCTTCAGATTAGGAACGGACTCCAAATATGAAAAGCATGTAATCAGCGAGAGATTTTTTAACTAATCGGCGAATTGAGCACAGAATTAAAATTACAATCGCAAAACGAATTCGCATTACATAAATTATAGCTATTTCCGTTGTCATTGTCAGTGTATGGTCAGTGTCAGTGCGGATTTAACGATCGTTCATCATGGAATTAGCGTAACTGGCATGACAAATTGTTATTGCCGAAATGAAATTCTATATGATACGCGTAACTACGAGTATATTTGTATACATAATTGCGTGCTGGACAGCGCAGAGCACATTTCGCATGGTCTGGCGTCCTCTTTATGGCACAATTTGTTCCTTTTATAAAAATGTTTATAATTTCTTCATCTTTCATCCGCGGCGATGTCATTTCTCGGCGGCGGGTATAATCGTGCGCGCCTCACGTATATTTTATGTATATTAACGTAAATTAACGTAAATTAACTTGTAGACCGCCGTGCACAGAGTGCGTAATACGTGTGACCTCATCTCCGTCCGTACTCTTTACCTCTTTAACATGCGCACAAGTTTTATTGTGTTTGTTGTGGATGCGCTGCATGCGTTGCGCCCACAAAGCGTCCGATGCAGATTTATATTATTCCACATCCATAACAGCTTTTGTACCTATTTTGGGTACGTTTGGGATGAATCATGGCATAATTTTAGCCACGTCCCGATGATGCACTTATTTGTACATAGTTTAATACCCCGTCTGCGGCGGCCATTAATGCAAGCGAGCGATATGCGAAATAGGTTTTTCTTACCCATGCTCGCGTAAGAAAAACTCCTTGACTGGAGAGTGCGTTATCGCGATGCGGTCTAAATGAGAGGATGCTCGTTCGTCATTCTTCTCCTTTGCCAGAGTACACAGTGCACAGGATTATTCTATTTATAATATGTTGGTGGTTGATGTATATAAGTTAAGAACGAGACCAACACCGCCGCGGCCACTCATAAACGATATTATTATTATGTTCCCTCGATGTAATCGCGAGTGCCCGCAATGGGTGTTGTTTGTATTTTCCCGACGTGTTCATCACAACCGTGTGCGCATCATAAATATGCTCTTATATAGAGCAAGTTCACGTCCAGTATGTGCGCTATTGTTCGCGATAGGAAGGAAGCTTCTTGGTCAGTTTGGATTTTTGCATTATGGATGGAATCTATCGGATTGAATATAATATTCAATAAACGTCGCGCTAGTGGTTAATGGCGCAGATCGGCAACATATTCAATGTTGCATAACTAGCCGACCGTCAACCTCGTTTCCTCATTCGGAACGCTCGTTGACCGCCGCGTCGCGCCGCACCGCGCACCATGCCCGATCGTTTTCATTTTCATTTCGCGCGCTGTCGTTTTCGTTCATTGAACAGAACACACGGCCCCAATCGTTGCGCCGTGTCCGACCGGCCCGATAAAGATGCTGCACATCTCGGCACTGACCACGGCACTTGTTCAATAAAGTTACCGTTGCAAACTTTGCCATTTCATTTCAAATCCAACTATTTACTCACGGGATAGAAAACAATTTTGTGCTTATCTATATATTTGATATGTGTAGCAAATTTGAGATCACAAGCGTGTAGAATTTCCGCGACGCGCGTTCGGTAATTACTTATTCCGCAAGAGTTCGCGCTCTCGATGGCTGGGCGCACACACGGCTTTCTGCACGATTGCGCACGAACAACAACAGCAACCATCCTCGGATGGCACGTAGGAAAGGCCAAGACACACTTGATGATGATGATGATGATGCGGTGGTCGATATATTTTATCAAAACTATTAAAGCATAACATGCGCAAACAGTGCTCAAAAGCGTGATGCAGAAGATCAAAAACAACCACGTTATAGGATGGATGGAATGTTAAGTTATCAGTCAGAGGAGAAAATGCAAAGAAATGAAAGTGAAACTCGATGAGAATGTTAATAGAAAATTGAATAAATAAACGTGTTTTTTTTTCGCTCTCAATTATATTGACGTGCAGAAAAAAAACACCAGCGACATCGAATGCTTCTTGCGCAACTTCTTCGCCGCATCATCAAGCGTGCGTGCGCGCGCGCGCTTTTCTTTGCGATCGCTTCTCATAAGTATGATGCGACGATGCGCCCCGGTACCATAAGTAAATCTATTTTAATGAAACCACTTAAACATTAAAGCGGGGCCCCCACGGTTCCGATACACGGACAGCATGCGTATTTCGCGCGCCCTTTTTTTGCGCGAGCGCGGCGGCCGATTCGTCGCGCGTCGCAACCTAGTTGTCGGATTGCGCGAGAAAAACCATTGTCGCAGCATCATCGCCGCCGCCGCCGCCGCCGACTTGGTTTTATTTAATTTACGAGAGCGTCCTCATCGCCATCGTTGCGTGTGGTCCTTCCTACACTCGTGCAGCAGCCAAAGAAGAAGGCGAAGAAGAAGAGGAGAAGAAGGAGCCGGGACGCGCAGGCAAGGAGCAACAGCAGCAGACATGATTGAGCGCCGCAAAAAACGCTCTTCTGCGACGACGGCGGCGGCGGCGGCGGCGGCGGCATGTTTGCGCCTGCATTCGCAACACTTGTTTCTTATGCGCGGGCGTCCCGCCGCACGCGCAAGTGACCGCCACCGCCGAAGAAGTGGACGATGACGATGGGGAAGTCCTTTGCGAATGCGCACCACGCGTAATTGCAAATGACGCGAAAGTGTGTTTGAGGAGCAACAATGCGTGATCGCGATCGATACCAGCCAGCCGCCAGCCAGGATCGCTATTAATCTAACGAAGCATTCACACTGCGATTAAACACTGCGCCCGGCCGTGGTGGTTAATACTTGGAAATCATATCGGAAATCGTTCGCGAAACAATACCTGCGTCGCTCGCGATTTTATTTTCGCGTGCGCTGAAGTGGCGAACGGACGGACGGACGGACGGACGGACGACACATCGTATGGTTGATTTATTAGAGTTAACGAACTAATAAAGTTAATGAACCTTGATGGCTTGATGCTTTGTTTCGACGCACGCGCACTTTTTTTCTTATCTCCTGCGTCTTCGTCTAGCTAGCGCGCGCGTTTCGCACGACAGCGATTTCCGAGTTTTATTAAGTGTGAAGTTTAATTTCGTGCGATTAAATAAAAAGGCGATGCGAGCGCAAAAGGTATACCTATGCGATGTAGAGAGAGGCTAAATAACTAATCGTGTGCGGTTTTTTTTTGTTGTGTGTGCTGTTGCAATCGCAAAATTCCTAATAAGAAACGCGCATGAAATGCACTACACGCATATAATATCCGCGTTTGATTTCAGCCGTAAAACAACGCCTTGCTATTGACTAAAATAGAAGTGGAATAAATCAGATAAATAATTAATATTCAATGGAAAGTGTTATTTAGGCCGACCTTTTCTTGCTAATTACAATGCTTTGCTAATGTAAATAGAAGAAACAACATGTGTTTATGCGGGAATAGTAATTCAATGCGGATTATGAATAGAGGACGGCTTGGAAAAAGTTTTTGATTCGATATGGCGAACGATAAGGCATGCCCCATTTCTATGGCGGGCGCCGCGCCATAGTAGGAAAATATATTACAATCATGAGGTATGAATTACAATGCGCCTGGCAAAGAGAATCGAACTCTTGGCGCGTTCGTTCGTTCATTCGTTCGTTCGGTCGGTTCATGACCTCAAAAAGTCGCCATTTATTACACGTACTGCCACTTTGCGTTTATGCGCTCTCGTGCATTATTATTGTTAATCGCCGATCGTAATACATAGTACCCTACAATAATCGCCAATGCGGCAATGCACGAATGCGGTTAAATTTTTCTGCACGCGCAAAAGATCAAACTTCTTCGCGCACGTAAATCTCATCAGTTATTTTTCTAAATCTTGCCTTAAAAAATGGGCACAAATTGAATTTCTTGGATAAAACTGAACTCGTAGAGTCATAAAATCGAATTCGCTTTAAATTGTTTCAAAATTATGAGCGTTGGTGTTGGCGGCGGCGGCGTTGCGTGCATTGTAGATTTATGGCCCAGGGATGCAGCAATCCGATGGACGAAGCTGACGACGAACTTTCACTTCACGCAAAATCCTCGTGAGAAATATGCGCTCGCGATTATATGGGTAATGATAAGTGCATGCGCGCAAAGTGCAAGAATGCACGTCGGTGCATACACACGCTTTCCATTAAATAAACAACAAGCTCATCGATCTGCACTGGATCTTTTCGATTCGCATGATTTATGCATGCGCTGAAATGCAAAAGGTATTTATGTTTTCTCCGGCACGTCGGTCGTCGTCGTCGCCGCTGTCCGATTATTATCTTTTAGTGAAATGCAGCAATGCATTTTGAATGTGGGTTGATGTTCATTTCCAAACTTCCTTCCCAACTACTCAACTCTCGCAAACTCTCGTCGTCGAATAATAATTATATATTGAATGTAATTCAGTTCAGCTATGTTTTAATTAAATTTAACATTTACCTATGATATTAGTTGAAATCTGAGACGCTCGGACGTTAATTACTTATCTGTAATGGGAGCATTCACGAGACGGTTAATAACTTGCATTCAGTTAAATGCTAAATATGTGCCTACAAAATATTCATTGTACGTGAACATGAAAATGTTTTAAATATATATTTGAAAAATTAATGCGGTTACTATAATATTACTGATGAAAGCAACGGTTAGTATAGAAACCATAAAATTATAAGCGTACATATTATTAGTTATTCTTTGCTATTCATTCTGCCATCCGCCATCCGTATACATAATAATTATGCGATTCCAAATCGCAAACGCTAAAGAATATGCACATTCGTCTCCACATGCAACTATTATTATAGCCGTACTATTTCACCAACTACTAAGCCGGCGATGGCGACAACAAACAATAATCCAAATCGCACAAAAGTGGCAGGCATAGAAACACACGCCAACTTTTACTTTCGACCCGCCGCGACGCCGCGCCGATGGCGACGACGCGGCACGCCGATCGTAATATATGCCTCTCGCGTTCGATACGTATAATTGGCGTGAAAGGTTTTGATGGATGTAATTAGACGCAATGTAAATTTTCGATTTGCAACAAACGACACAGCGCGTGCGTGCATTGTGTGCACTTCCAGCCGTATATTATTAATTTACGTACGCGGTGTATTTACCTTATTACAACGTTCGCCATCGACAGTATTATTTCATTATTTCATTACGGTTTTATTGCAATGCCCGGCCGCAAAGAACGCACATTATTTCTAATTATTGTATTCGTTAATGCACGCAGAGTCGAATTCGGTTTTTCACGCTGTGCGGTTGTTGTTTGCCGTTTTATCCTTGCCGCCGGGCGCAACGTTTTCTTTCAATTCGCATGTTGCGTACCACACGTAGAACTGAACTATCCTATATGACTTTTGCTTTCGTGAACGCCGGCCGCGCCGCTCCGATCGAAATGGCATATCTATTATCGAGTATCGCGCATTATATGGGCTATTATAAAGTTATTAGAATGATTATTATTATCGTTTCTGATTGAAATTAATTGAGTATTCATGTATGCATGACAAGTCGAACACTCCACCGTTTATTATGCTTCAATCAAATTATATAATATTATATATCGCGAGAGAGTGAATCGCTATGAATGAAACAATCAATTTGCGAAAATTGAATTTTATGCTTCCAGCCCAGGCATTATGCGATTAAGGGATTACAGTCAATTATATTTAATCAATAAAAGAGATTATTCATGCTTGGAGCGAACAATGAATGCTCTCGCATTCTTCAGCGTCATCTTTAGGTTATTTTTCATCAACAACAACAACAAAAAACACAGTGTTATGGTTGGAATATAATACGCATTGCGTTAGAGTTTAGACACTTTGCGCAAGGATAATACGAGCGCGCGCGCCCACCCTGTAGGCATATCGCTTGCTTTCTGCGTTCTCTTTGCGGCGCACGCCGTGCACACAATCGAAACGCGCTCACTGATTTAATGTAATAATAGTCGGGGCGCACAAGTGCATCACGAATCATGATGCCCTCATGAAATACAATATATTATGAATATGAAAGTAATTCATATTGCACTCGAACTGCATTGTTTCCGTAATATTTCCATAAAATTTGCTTTGTTATCTCTGTTCTAACTTTGCGTTTTTTGCATCTTTTCCAGAAGCCCACCATCGCCACGATGAAAGCGCATAATTTAACGGGACACTCGTGTCGGCAAGTCCATTGTATGCAATCCCGTTCCTAATTCCAAGTACGCCGTCGCTGGCGGCGATGCGACAATCTAATCCGAAAACGTGCGCAATCTGTGTGGCACTTTCACCGCGCGCGTTAGTTTCCGACAACTGCACTTCTTCCTGCCAGTGGGGCACCGCAAAGGACATGCCTCATGGAAGGCGCCACACGTGCAGCAATAAACACGCAGCATCCGCATTATCCTTCCTTCTTCGGCCCGGTGCGGTAGTGCCGTCAACACACTGCTGCTGCTGCCGCTGAACGTTGCGATAGTGATCGCGAAAGATGCGAAACGGGACTTTTATTGCCGCCGTTTGCCGCGCGCCGGCCGGCCGATGCTTAATTGCAGCGTTCGTTCGTTCGCCGGCGGCATTAATGAACCCGACATAAAACGCTCGCAGAGACACACATACACTCGGCAGCAAATATAAATGGGAAATGCGGAAAAATCATGCGCGGCCGGCGCGGGATAGATAGCTTTGTGCTATCTGGGTGTTATCTTTTGTTTCTCGTGCGGCTTGAATGCGCCCGCTGAACGCCCGTGTAATCGTGTGCAGATTGTCGATTGTTTTCATTGATGTTACGAACGGCGGCAGCAGCGCGACGAGATTGTTTGCGTTTCCAGCGCCTCTCCAGCCTGCCCGCGCAGCATCTTGATAGTGATGTTCGGGTGGCATACGCGCTGCACCGTTAGGTTTTAATTTGTTCGATCAAGACTTGCAGTAAACGCCGTGATTTTGGAAGATTTCAACTCACCTGCAACCAAATGACAAGAAATTAAAATAATTTACCCAATTTCGATTTGAAATTGACGTAAATGTTAGAAAACCACAATCCAAACAAGACGAGGCAGATGTGTAATGAGTTAGTTACTAGTCGGTTACTAGTGCGGGCGCGCAGACCTGGACCTTAATGAACTTATAATTGTTCAGCCTAATTACGCAAGACATGGATGGCGCAAAGATGCGGCACGAAGCCAAAGGTAAAAACTTCGGAAACGATAGAAAAAAACTCGGAACAATGTGGTGCGCCGTAAAAATTAACTGGAAAACATTAAGTTTGACCCAAATATTTACAACAATTTCTACAACTCACTCACTCTGTTTCCAGTTCAATTACTTAGTTACATAGCTTAGTTATAACTACACGGCTCTCATATATATATTTTCATAGTAGATGCGGTAATCGTAATAAACGAAACTGCAAAAACAAATTATTATGCAATCGAGACGGCGGGCAATAAGCCACTTTATATCCTTGCTGTGCCGCGTATCCTTCTCAATGTCGCCGATCAGCGGCATGGCGAATAGGTATTTAATTTAGAAATAAAATTACACGCGTAGTGCGCGCCGGCTGCAGGGAGCCCCGGCTCTCGGTATAAAATGCAATTATTTCCTTAATTAATCGAATTTTAATCTTGCGATAGTGTGCGCGCATCCGCCGCCGCCGCTGCGCATCTCCTTCTGCTGATGGCTGCATTCAGCCATCCCCCATTGCTCCTTCTAATATTATTTCTCTTCAGCGTAGTGCAAAGTCATACCTAAGTATAAGTATGCGACGAAATAAGAATCAAAGAATGTGGTAAGAATGTAAAAGTGACGAGCTGAAAGAGTACTATGAGTGCTCCAGAAATAAGCCAAATTCCGCCAATTATTAACAATGAAATTATTGTCTATATTTTGTAGAATATTATAGAAAATTACGAAATTTTACATGAAGCAATTGCAAATTGTTTACACAATATTAATTTTGATCTGAGCAATATTTCTAGTATTACCATCTTAGTATATTCCAGCAATATTTAATTCAGGTGCGCATGGAGGTATATAGACAGTGAGAGTGCAAGTGTGCGGCCTAGCGCGTTACCAAGAGTGGATTTCAATTACGCAATCGAAGGCGGACGAAGTGGAGAAGCACACGCATACACACACACAGCGGCTGTCTGAAGAAGTAAACGAACGCTTGAAGAGAGGCGCCGACGACCGCGCGCGAGACATTAAAATGCAATTAAAACGTTTTACGATGCGATTCCGACTCCGCGCAAGGCACCACTAATACGATGCCGATGATGATGCCGCGGCGGGCGCATCACCCAGCTTGAAGGGATCGTTATGAATTTAAATACTCAAATTGTTCGAATACCACCGCCACCAACCCCGCCTCTATCGCCTCTATCTATTGTAGATTTAAACGAGGTGCAACAGTGTAGTGTACGTTTTTTTTGCGCAAACACTTATTGCATAGTCTGCAAAATGGAAATGCGATAGAAACAGTCGCTCTGGCGCACTTATTCATTCGGCATTTGCATCTCGTTATGAAGAAAATAGAAAATCGGTCGCATCCTCATCCTCCTCATCCTCATCATCACCACCATCATAGGTTGTGGTACCACTCGGGCGAATGTTGTTGTTGCTGGAGGACTTGTAGCAGCGTTATGCAAAACAGGCATTAGGCGAAGAAAAGCGCATCGGCGTCTCGGCGACAAGTGACAGGCGACACGGGCGACTACTTAACATTTCCAATAATATAGCGTATGACGTGTGCCACCGAGCGGAGGCTGCGTACGCCGCACCGGGCAAACAGTTAACAGTTTATGCAAATACGCACAAACGGCGTGCGCTCGGCGCGGTTATTATCTCGCTGGCGAATGCTCATCTCGTACTTTTATGAATGCATGTATGAATGTATGAATGTCCTCCATTTATGACTTATAAACGCCTGAATACGGCGAATGCAATTCGCGAGTGTCGACGACGCGTCGCAACACTTTTCAAATTGAAATTGGATGCAAATTATTTACGCTGGACTGCGCGCGAAACTTACGGACATGTAGGTGTGAAAAAATAAATAATAAAAATTGCAACACCAGCACTTATCAGAATAATTGCAGCAGATAATAGTTTTGACGAAATTTAAACAACGCACATTTTCCAACGTAACATTTCAATGTCAATAAAGTAACGGTAATTACCATCAGCATGTTACGAACATGTACATAAAATTTAACCTCTATTAGGCAGCACTTCACCTGAGCGAAACGCCTAAACGCATATCCATTTCCATTATCCTATTTGATTATGTATGTACATATCAAACGAGCATTACACATATATTTAACATCTAAACGCACACATTTGGCATTACGCAAATACAAACACAAAAATTAAGCGTTTACAGCAAGAGTTCGTAAGCGAAGAGTCCGAGGAGTCGAAAGCCGTGTGGCAGGATAATTGCGGGCGTCGGACGTTCGGACGATTTGTAAATATTTGTTAAATTCAAATGAGCGCTCGTAAACGCGTCAAATGGACGTTTTTTTCGCTTCACGCAAGCATTTCTTGTGTCTCTTTCGACCGACATCGACAGAGCGAAAGAGAGGCGACTTGGCAGCTTCCAACTGGGAGGCGCGTGTAATTTACGACGTCGCCGATTGTCTGCGACCGCATAAAATCGTAATTTATCGAAGACGTGTGTGATACGCATCGCATTGCAATGGAATAGCACTCTTCTACAGCAACTCGAAAATATTATTATTTATTATGATATGCTCCAATTATTTTTCACGTTCGAAATTAATTAGCGCAATTAAGAGCGAATTCGGCGTATTAGACAGACAGATTACGCATTAGGCTGA